>VDFB02000363.1:117480877-117666903 GCA_007258455.2 Sequoia sempervirens | reverse complement strand
CCAAAAAGTGTGTCATTAAATAGTGTAGGCTAGAAATATCTGGCACACATAATTTTGATGGTGGTGGTTTTTACAGAGAAGTGTCCACTAGCGGAACTGCTGTGGAATATGTCTAAAATTTTCTTTCCTTTCTTTGTGGTGACGCACCGCAACAAAAATCCATTGAAGTTCCTCTTGAAAAGGAAACCTTCAATGAGCGCATATTTTCTAGTCTGCAATCTATAAAATCTTCTCTTCTAAGAAGGGAGGATCGTCGGATATTTCCTAGTCTGCATGAATCTCATTTGATCTACCAACTAGTAGCCTTCAAACTCAGATTCATTCATTAGAACAAGCTCGAGTTGTTCCTCTTCAGCTGGTATTTCTTGATCATGCGCAAAATACTCACACAGTCCTCTCCCTTGGATGGTCTTTGTGGGTCTGACCTTAATGTCATATTCGAGGATCTTAGTAATCCAGTTGGCTCTTTTCTCTGTGATTTCTCCTTCCATAATGTATTCACACACACTAGAATGCATGACATATACTACCACCTTGTTGCAAGATATGAGGTGTCAAAACTTCTTGAGCCCCTTAACAATGGTGAATGCTTTCCTTTCAACAAAGTTATAATTCTTTTCATAATCCTTTAAGATCTGGGATTGAAATACTATCAAATGTTCTCCCTTTCCTTTATCATCCTTTTGGGTCAAAATAGTAGCAATGTTGGATTTTCTATTGAATACATACATTATGAAGTCCTTTGATAGGTCTAGGTTTACCAACACAGGAGTTGAAGAAATAACATCCTTAACCTTCTCAAAGGCTTCTCTGGCCTCTTTCTCCATTTGAATAATTGATCCTTCTTGAGCATCAGGGTAATAGGTCTAATTATTCTTGCAAAATCAAAAATGAATTTGCTCACAAAATTTACCTTTCCTAGAAAGCACTGAACTCCCTTTTAGTTGACTGGTAAGGGAAGCTCCCTGATTTCCTTTACTTGCTCTGAGTCAATTACAATTCCATATTTGGACACCACATGCCCCAATAATTTTCCTTGCAATACTTTGAAGACACATTTTTTTGGGTTTAGGGATACCCCAAACTCTTGATATTTTTTAAAAACCATTTCTAGATGGTCAAAATGATCATCTTTAGACTTATAGAATATAGTCAAATCATCCAAGTAGATTAAGATAATCTTGTTAATCAATTCTCTAAAAAAATATCCATTGCCCATTGGAAGGTAGCTCCTACATTTGAGAGACCAGAGGGAATTTTCACGTAGGAAAACGTTCCCCACTTGGTAGTGAATGTTGTTTTGTGTCGGTCTTCCTCTTTTACCTAGATTTGGTTGTAACCGAAGAAGTCGTTCAGTAGATAAAACATTTTTGAGTGGGCCATTGTTTGCAAGATAGACTCCATGGAGGGCAAGGGTAGTGGTCCTTCAACGATGCTTTGTTCAAGTCTTGGAAATCAACACACAGGCAGATGTCTCCATTCCTTTTTTTAGATAGGAACCAAGTTGGACACCCACGTGTTGTGCTTGATTGGGAAGATGATCCAGGATTGAATAAGCTTTGTCAACTCCTGGGCCATCAGTGCCTCAATCTTTGGATTCACTAGCCTCTGTTTTTGGCAGACAGGTTTTGCTCCTTCTGTCAGTATAGTATGCTGGATGATTTTGGGATCATATCCCTTGAGGTAATCATATGACCAAGCCACTACTCCATATTTTTCACAAAATTGAATGAGCCTTTCTTTATCGTGTTGCGGGACATCTTTTTTGACCTTAAGCTTCCTTCTGTGAATGACCTAAAGGTTAGCATAGTTTCTTTTGTCCACTACAAACTTCCTCTTGTCAGTCCTTGCATCATCACAATTAAATAGGTTTTAAGGAGTGACCAATCCTTTTGGAAGCTTGTTGGACCTTAATTGAATAATTTTCCCTTCATAGGCCTCAACAATTTTTGGTTGGAGTTGCTCAGTGAACCCTCCTGATTGCTGGATGAATGAGGTGATGTGTTCATCACTTCTGAACACTTTCTATCTCTAATCATTATTTGATATTTCCGGTCGGACGATCATTCATATAGAGTGTATGTTATGAATCAGGTTGGGAACAGGGTCAAATTGAGACCTGATTGCTGCCATGCAATCTACATCTACATTTTTCTCTCTAGGCACTATCTAGATATTGAAGGCTTCAAAATTTTCAATTAACTCCCATAATCTATGTCTATAGG
This sequence comes from Sequoia sempervirens, assembly GCA_007258455.2. Taxonomy (NCBI): domain Eukaryota; kingdom Viridiplantae; phylum Streptophyta; class Pinopsida; order Cupressales; family Cupressaceae; genus Sequoia; species Sequoia sempervirens. The sequence goes on along the minus strand of VDFB02000363.1, from coordinate 117,664,678 downwards.
ATCTCATGCAGACTTTCTTGGCTGCAGAGAGCCCCCAAACTTGATTCACCACTAGCTCAAAGTCTTTGAACACCATTATTTGCTTAATGCCCATTCGTTCCACAAGGCTCATACCTTGCACTAGGCCCTCATATTCAGCTTAATTGTTTGAAAAAAAAAAACTAAAATTGAAAAGACCCGAGTGTCTTTTCATTGGATGGGGACATCAAACATATCCTGACTCTTGCACCAAATTTACATCTTGCTCCATCAAAATGTAACGTCCATAGCTCTGATACTTGATCACCCTCAAGTTCCTCTATGACCTTTGAAATCACTTGATCTTCATCATAGATGCCATAGGTTCCCAATCCAGTGGCAAGATAGTTTATGAAAGGATCAATGTCTATATATTCACTCAAGAGGACCTCTTCTAAATCAATACAGTCTCCGGTCACCTTCTCATCCTCTAGTAGCTCAATACAATGCATTTCCTCTTTGGTGATAAAGGTATGAGTGGCCTCAAAGTTAATCATGGCTTCATTTTCCACATGTTATGAGTGTAGAGGTTTAGATACTATCTTAATTTTAGCTCCATGCTTGGTCCTAAGGATTAAGTGTGACTAGTCCAAGGAAAGATATTTTCCTATCTTGGAAGGGAATTCCTGTTATAAGCAAACACCGAACATGGGGGGCACATCTATGATCATGGTATATTGTGGAACTGTGATGCTAGGGTAGGAGAATATAGTCAAGGGGAGGTCCTTAATGACACCTATGATTTCAACCTTGTTCCCATCAAGCTACATAACCCCTCTTTTTAAAGGTTCATAGCTAATTCCTAAGGCTTCAACTATTTGCTTGGGCATGATTGTGGTACTAGCACTAGATTAAATCATCGAATTATGCAACAATTTCTTACCCATAATAAGAGTTAGGGAAAAGGGTTTCAGTTTCGGTTTACCTTTGACTTTGGTAGAGGCTTCCTCTGTACTGTTTGTGAGGACTTTGGCTATAGGTGATGAATCAATGACCTAATTCCCTTTGGAGGGTTGCTCTACTGGCTCCTTGCTGGTATCTTCAAGTAGAGATTTTTGTAGCAATGAATTCTACTCTAGAATAGCTAAAATATCCCAAATAGATACATTAGTAGAGGATTTCTTCAATTGTTCCACCACATTGAATGGTGGCGGATTTAAAGGCTTATGATCCTTAGCCTTCGTTATAACAATCTCCTTTTGCTGCTAAAATTGTTGTGCAATTGCAGAGGTTCTAGGAGTTTGATTGGGGACACTTTTGGGATGTGGGACAACTGGTTCACCTGTGAATCTCCTCTTTGATCAAGTGTTATAATTTTATTTCATTTGCGGGGCCTTGGATATGGAGGCCTCATTTACAAATACCACTTCCTCTTCTTCCATCCATGAGAAGAGTGCGTGATCTGGAGCTATATCTGTCTCTTGCTCTAGGGACATTCCTTGCATTTGCGTGGTGAGTACCACATTTTCCATTTGTGGAGAGGCATATACATAACCTCTTGAATCTAACACCATGCCTTGATTGTGCTATTTCACCACTCTTTATTGTAGATTTCTATGCATATAGTTTCAGGGAATATGTGCTTCATTGCAGGGGAAGCACCAGTGATTGATGTAATCGGTGAGATTATTTTTCCTCGTTGTCAACTCTCTACTTGATATTGGGTGAGGATTCTATAGCGGAGTAGGTACTGACACCATCTGATTACTTGTTTGAGTTTGTGGATTTGTGCACGAGCCTCCTTGGAATTGATTTTTCTAGTAGGAATATTTTCTACCTTGATAATTTTGGTAAGTTGGCTTCAGAGGCATGGATTGGTTTTGCTTGATGGTAGTTATTTCATTTGAGATGCTTTGCAACAACTCCTTGGCATCGCTCATCTCATCTTTTGAAGAATTAGACATAGAAGCATCACTTTACGACATGCTCAGATATGCGTACATAGATTGGGGAGGAGCATATGCACTAGTAGAAGCTATCTCTTGGGTGGGAATCAAAAACTCTAGAAATATAGGCATAGTGGGTCAAGGCGGTAACTTTTTGGCATTGATCAAATTATTCTCTGCCTGAACAACAACGTTATATGCACCTAGAAAGGTGTTCCCACCAAGGGATTGGATCAACACTAAAATGTTAGCATTGAGAGACTTTAGATAGAACATGAATGCCAAATCTGTAGGCAAGCAGATTGCAAGCTGAATCCTTTGCTAAGTTGTGTGAAATTGGGCATTAAAGTTAGTCATGGCCTCCTGAGGGCTCACTTTATGGTTTCTAGGCGAAGACCAATCTCCATTATTTGAAAATATCTCGTAGAAAGGATCTTTGAGCTGACCCTAGGTATCAATAGTATTGGCTCCCAAAGTGTGATACCAATCTAGCGCTTTTCCTTTGAAAGAGGTTGCAAGCAACCTTAGCATGAAATTTTGGTCAGTAATTCCATACACCAAACACATGTCTACCACATCTTGTAGGTGTTCGGATGGTGTTTTTGAGCCTTCCCTGGTGAATTTTGGTACAACTTTTAAAGCAGAGGCTAGGATAGGGGCCCAAATGGTGGGTGCTACTGGTGTTATAAGGGGGATTTTGACATCCCATGCCACATAATTTTTGTTAATAATTGACAACATGGATGGTGGAAGGATCAGAACGTTCACTGGATGGGTTCTACTTTGTACTGTTACTAGCGGTGGCACTAATAGGCTAGGGTTATTCCTTTTTTGGGATCTAGTAACATGTTGATGGCTCATACACCCACTTTAGATTTAGATACATTTACATAGGTCCCACCAGGTGTGCCAAAAAAATAAATTGTTGATGCCTAAAAATGCCAAGCAACAACCTTATGGGAAACTCAGTTACTGGGGAGAACCAATTGTGCTAAATTGAGTGACCTCTGAGTTTTTAAAGAGGCCAACTCTTTCTATATTTGGGGGTTTGGAATGGGAAAAAGAAGTAGATATATAAAATAAAGATCTAACCTAAGGCGATGCACCAAGATGTAGGTGTGGGCATGGTAAATCTTCCTTTCAGATGGGATTTAAGGTCCCGTTCAACAATCTGCATGTCCAAAAATAACAGATGAAATAGATGAAAAGCCTAAGAAGTTTATCAAACAACATAAAATAACTTCCATACATATTTATTGAAAAGAAGATTCCAAGACATGGTCTGAATCAACAAACTTATATTGAAATTATAGAAGTTTTGCAAATAAACTACTCAGTACAATAACGACACAGTATAATGTCTTGTCAATTAGCTAAGAAACAAAAAGGTTGAACAACAATGACACAGTCTGTGAATCTTAATACGATAATCTAAAACAATACACAGGCTTGGTGTCTTTCCACAATTTTTTTGTATATTCTCTGAACTTTGAACCCCTTTTCAAAGAGTTGAAATAGTATATATAAAGAAGCATCCCACCGCTTGAGAGCCAGTAATAGAAAAGATTCCTTAACACGAGAAATGATGTCCATCACAATGATTTCCCATGGCCATTGCAATAGAAAAAGTTTCTGAAACAAAGAATGCAGTCGCCTTCGAACTAGATGCATCCCCCTACGAATGATGATTGTGGTCCTAGTGTGGAAGTAGAAAAATTCCCGTGTAGACACATGTCACTCGCCCACAGAGTTGGTTAGGACACATGGTGAGAGGATGAGGCTTATCATTCATTCTTCCCTTCTGGCATTGAAAATCCCCATGGAGAAGACACATGGAAGAGTCTTTGTATCGAGTGTTGACTATGGGGTTCACCAAAAGGTGCCCGTGGAATGATGCTACGTGGCATGTAGGCGAAGCTCGATAGAGAAGCAAAGGGGAGTGGGCTCTCAAAGGCCTACGTTGTTGACACATGGAGACATGGTGGGGTTTGATAAAGAAGAAAGGGAGGAAACCTTTGCAAGGAGTGCGCGGTGGACACATGGAGCAATAAGGAAAGACTCTTCAAAAAATGGGCAAGGGATATCCAAAGATATGAGGTGCGGGCCGAGGCTAAGCTAAACAATGTTATCAACCTGAAGGGAGCTCAAGGGATTTTCAATCCACAAGACCTAAAGAGAAAGCAGTTTCCCAACCCCTGATGGTTCCTTTAGTTCCTCTCCCAAGGGAAGAAAAAATACCAATGGTCGAGAAACCTGCTCTTATGCCTTCACAACTTGAAAACCAAACAAGAAGAAATAGAAATGCGAAAGAGTGTAGGCATAGACTGTTAGTGTAATTAATTAATTATTACACTAGCATAAGTTAACTTAGGTCATATATGGGTAAGTGTGCAAAGTTGAGTCCACGAAACGTGGAAGTTTTTGCCTTAGCCAAAAAATTGAAATCAGCTTTGCAAAAACAGGATCCCGAGCCTAAATACAAAACAGGATCCCGAATTGATGGACAAGGAACGAGATCCCGATTACTACGAAATGGGATCCCGTTTTATAATGCTATTTTTTATTTATTTTTAAATAGAGTTCATTTTGCAGTGAATGAGATCCTGAGTACAGGAGACAACGACCTCCACAAAAAACTCTAGGTACCCACCCACGCCCTTTTTTTTTGCATTTTTCCATTTTTTATTGAAATTGTGAAGAAAATAAGTGAATTTAGCATGTTTTTTTAAAATTTATTTCACGTTTTGAGCATTTTTTTTCCTGTTATAGTAGAAATGAGTAATTGTAAAAATAGATGAAAAAGTGCAATGAAACCTAAATTTTTTTTAATAGAAATGAAAAAATGAACCTTGAATTGTGTTTTACAAACAAAATTTAACTTTTGAAACCTAAATTGTTCGATTAAACAAAAAAAAGAATTTGAAAACCTAATTGAAACGAAACAAAAAAATTGCATTTCAAAACCCTAGAAATTGAAATGAAATAAAAAAATTGCATTTAGAAACCCTAATCAAGCTTTTTGAAACCTTGAATTCAAATCAAATGAAAAAATGAATTTGAAAACCTAGTTTGGTAAATGAAAAAATTGCATTAAAAACCCTAATTGCTTAGAAATTGAAACCCTAAATTGAATTGGAACAATTTTTTAAACCCTAAATTGAAATCGAACAAATCATTTTGATTTTGAAAAATAGGTAATTTCGAGCTCAAAAAAATTCATTTGCATTGCTTAAATGTTTTAAATTTTATTTGCATTGTATGGAAAAAATGATATGTTAAACTTTAGTTTCAATGTTAAATTATAATTAGATTAGAAAACAATATGTTAAAGAATAGTTAACATTCATAAAGTTTATCAATGTTTGTTTGCTCAATGTTAAATTATAATTAGATTAGAAAACAATATGTTAAAGAATAGTTAAAATTCATAAAAGTTTATCAATGTTTTTTTGCAAATTTAGTTAGCAAATTCGTAAATCAAGCATGTATAATCGATTCCAATTGCACTAACTTGCAAGTCTAAATTATTCCAAGGGCCACCCAAACTTCACCCTAAGTTTGCTAAACCCTAGACCCTGAACTGTAAAATCTAAACCCTCAACACTAAAGCATTTGAATTTTTTCTTAGGACCTTAAAATGAAATTTGGTTGCCTTAAAAAACCCTCTGTTGTCACCATTCAGTAGAGATTTTTGTAATGTTTTCACTTATTTGAACACATAATATAAAACCTTTTGGTTTCTACAAGTTTATGAAGAGTGGATGATCACTCTCTATGACACTTAGACATGATCATTAGGGATCTAAATCATTGGAAGAAAACTTTATTCTATTCTATCCACAAGATAGGAGAGCGCGAGTAAGAGTGCTATGGGTAAAGTTTCTTAATTGGACATACCTAAAATTATGTAGGTTCAATGTCAAGAATGGGTCTATTTGGTAGATTTATGAAAAGTATTATGAATATCTCGAATACCATAAAAGTATAATTATAGCAATTCCAATTGGAAACACTTGGGTATATATCATATGAAATTTAAATCTAGTAAGGTGTCTATTATATAGGAGAGTTGATAATACATGGAAAGAGGTTTATATGGGAATATATGTATTAAGAAACACATACCATGACCTCTATAGGATTTTTAAGATGTGATCCTAGATAATAATCCACCCATCCTCAATCATAATGGATTCTTTAGCAATTAAGAGAGATTCAATAACCATAAAATTACCTATATTTTGATACTATATAGATTTATGTGGAAGGATAGAAATGCATCAATAAGGAGACCAAGATGGAACCATTTAACACCTAAGGTACACCTATTACATGGGAAAGGGAGGAGGTACATGATGATAGGTTGGAGGAACTAGGCTATTATTACAATAGAGAGAGGAGGAGGATTCATATTATGCTCCTATAAATAAGAGGTTAATTTAGAAGATTAAAAGAACTAGATAATAACAAAGGAAATAATTCTATAGAGGGAGTGAGTGGGATTGTTGGAAATATACAAGGAGAGAGGTGAAGGTCCCAACACCTACATAGAGTCCTACGAAATACACCAATCTAGGCACTTCCTAGAAGGATCAAGATCCATGTGAGTAGCCTCTTTTTATTTTTGTATCTTCTACATATGTATATTTATTCCTTTATTATGTGATTAAAATTATGTATGATATAACTTATTAATAAGTGATTACAAGTATAATTATTAAAATATTTCATATTTATTTTGATATCCTCTAATGTAGGAGGAAATTTTTACTTGTTTTGATAGATGTATGTTATTTTTGTGATATGTATAGATTGATTCATTTTTAACATGATACTTTTTTTTATTAGAGGGGTAAACACTTTTGACCTAGAGCTAGATGGAACCAATGAGGTCACAATATGACTAAATTTGGACCTCACTTTGGACATCTAGATCCCCTTAAGCCATCCTATCACCCTAAATCATAAATTGATTTCTTAAGGGGTCCCAATATGACATTTATTAAGGGGATCAAAGAAGTTCTTAAAATTTGGTGAAGTTGCCCAAGGCAACCAAATTTAACAATAATAAGATCGTGCAAGATTATAATATGAATGAGATTTCATGATCTAGGTTGGTCAGTTGAAATAAGAGTAGATCTCAATGAACTATTCCACAAGAAAATTTTCTTCACTAACTTGAAAGTTCATTATATTCCAAGGGGCACCAAAACTTCACACTAAGTTCTGTAAACCCTAAACCCTGAACTCTAAAATCTAAACCCTAAACACTAAACCATTAATTTTGTCCTACCTGACCTTAAAGTGAAATTTGGTTGTCTTAGGAAAATCCACCAAATTTCATTCCCTTATGCCATGTAATTTTGTCATAGGATCTTACTACATATATCTCCTTAAGTTATCCTATTACCCTAAACCCTAAACCCTAAAGCCATCATTTTTTCTTAGGCTGTTAATGAAATTTGGTTGCCTTAGGTAACTCCACCAAATTTCATTCCCTTATGCCATGTAATTTTGTCCTAGGATCTTACTACATGTAGATCCCCTTAAGCTATCCTATTACCCTAAACCCTAAACTCTAAAGTCTAAACCCTAAACCCTAAAGCCATCATTTTTTCTTTAAAGGCTCTTAATGAAATTTGGTTGCCTTGGGAAACTTCACCAAATTTTATTCACTTGAGCCATGCCATTTTCTCCTAGGACCTCACTAGACGTAGATCCCCTTAAGCCATCATGTCACCCTAAATTGTAATTTGATTTCTTAAGGGGTCCCAATATGACATTTCTTAAGGGGATCAAAGAAGCTCTTAAAATTTGGTGATCAAAGTTTCCCAAGGTAACCAAATTTAACAATAATAAGATCGTGCAAGATTATAATATGAATGAGATTTCATGATCTCAATTGGTTAGTTGAAATAAGAGTAGATCTCAATCAACTATTCCACAAGAAAATGTTCTTCACTAACTTGCAAGTTCATTATATTCCAAGGGGCACCAAAACTTCACCCTAAGTTTTGTAAACCCTAAACCCTGAACTCTAAAATCTGAACCCTAAACACTAAACCATTCATTTTATCCTACCTTACCTTAAACTGAAATTTGGTTGTCTTAGGAAAATCTACCAAATTTCATTCCCTTATGCCATGTAATTTTGTCATAGGATCTTACTACATATATCTCCTTAAGTTATCCTATTACCCTAAACCCTAAACTCTAAACTCTAAACCCTAAGCCCTAAACCCATCATTTTTTCTTAGGCTGTTAATGAAATTTGGTTGCCTTAGGCAACTCCACCAAATTTCATTCCCTTATGCCTTGTAATTTTGTCCTTGGATCTTACTACATGTAGATCCCCTTAAGCTATCCTATTACCCTAAACCCTAAACTCTAAAATCTAAACCCTAAACCCTAAAGCCATCATTTTTTCTTTAAAGGCTCTTAATGAAATTTGGTTGCCTTGGGAAACTTCACCAAATTTTATTCACTTGAGCCATGCCATTTTCTCCTAGGACCTCACTAGACGTAGATCCCCTTAAGCCATCATGTCACCCTAAATCATAATTCAATTTCTTAAGGGGTCCCAATATGACATTTCTTAAGGGATCAAAGAAGTTCTTCAAATTTGGTGATCAAAGTTGCCCAAGGCAACCAAATTTAACAATAATAATATCATGCAAGATTATATAATATTAATAGTTAATTGTATTTTCCTTCAAGTAACATGTGCCTTAGACATAAATGAGGCTTGCATATTTTATCATTTGTATTCAATTATTTAAGGCCATTTATATTGAATGGTTTAAAGGTATTTCCTAAACATGCATCTTACATCTTGAAATTACAAATCTAATGCAGGTTCACTCATATCTTAAATAGCACATGGATCCATTCAATAATATTCACAATCCACCTCCACGCCATCCATCTCCACCACCTTCACCTCCACCTCCACCCACCTCCACCACCTGAAATCAATGAACATGCTCGTTTGCAAGCACAAATCAATGCCAATGTTAGAACCATCCAAGATCAAATCAACATTATTCAAAATGAAGAATGTGTCACACCTCCTGTGAGGATATTTGCATCTAGGATGCAAACCCTTGTTGATGTTGTCAAGGCTATGGATGGGATCTTAGATGAGCATCAACAATGGCTAGAGGAGAGGAGAACTTCCGATTCTTTAAAGGAAAACACAAATAAATGAAGAGATGCAGTAGAGAGCCACAATAGTTTCTAAATTAAGACAATGATCTTAAATAGTTATGAATTTATGAATTTGGCACTGAACGATGAATTTTTGTGTGATGAATTTATAAATTTGGTTGGATGGATATTTTTAGTGACATGAATTTATTATTTTGGTTCTAGATGGATATTTTTGGTGACATGGATTTATGAATTTGGTGGAATTTATGAACTTATAAAGAATAATATATAATAGTATATATTTTATGACTATCTACTAGATCATGATTTCTCTCATTGAAAAATTGTAATATATGTGTGTTTGTGTGTTAGACATAAAATGAGCTTTTGTGAATGTTTCAAGTTTATTGTTTAGTATGTACATGTGCATGTATTAAAAATTTGCATATATAGTTCTTAAATTTTGAAATTTGTATGTATGTACATAGTTTAGTTTAATGATCTGTATGCATGCAAATTATGCATCATATTTTTTTATTTTAAATGTACATGTACATGTTAAATTTTTAATTTTGTATGGACATTCTCAAGTTCAATCAATGTATATATATGTGCATTTCAATTAAATATATGATCTTAATATATGTATACACATCCTATTTTGTATTATTTAATGCAGGTGCACATTTATATCTCATATCATGGATGATTTTAACATTGATGATATCATCAATCCACCACCTCAGCCACATCCACATCCACCTCCCCATCCCCCTCGCCCTCCCCCTCCCCCTCCACCTAATATGCCACATCCAACACCTATCACATTTGACGAGGCTCGCTTGAGAGCATGTATAAATGATCAAGTTGCATCCTTACAAAATCAAATCAATGCTATGTAGAGTCAAGCATTAATTCCACCACATGTGAGACGTTTTGCATCTGCGATGCAAAATGTTGTTGATGCCATCAAGATGATCGATTATGATCTTGATAGGCATCAACGAGAGAGGGAACAATGAGACAATTTTATTTCGACGGTCTCTCTTACAAACAAATATTAGACCTTAAAATAACGAAATCCAATCTAGCCCCCTACTTTCTTGACCCCGTTACTCGACAACCCATTCCACCCAACAAATCTAGAATATCCATGAGGTGGTGCATACATCCGCATATGAGTGCACATTTTTGGGATTGATGGTATATGGTTTTTGATAGTCCCCCACATGCTAATTGGGAGTGCCCATTGTATTTTTTGAGAAAACTATATGTAGAGTTTGTTTTGGGGAAAAAGCCCAATTATTTTTATTTTAGATCATTTCAGGGTGTTGGTGGTGGCATGCCATAATAGAGGTTAGGGTCAAGGGTTGATCCCCAACACCCCGTGCATATGCAACCCCTTGTTGTTGCTCCTGGTCCTCCCATTCCTGCACCTATACATCATCGAGCTCTGGTCTCAACATTAGGTTCCCTTAGTACACTCGTAGGAGACCTTGATCAACATGCTTCTGCTATAGCATGTTGGGAGCATAGAGACGATGCTGATGAGGAGTTTTTTATGGAGTTGGTTCGAGTATCGCTCCATGAGTGTCGAGGCCCATCCCCCATATATGTAATAGTTGTCATCAAGTATGCTATGGACTTGATCAATCCACACCTAGTTTAGGTGGACAGGGAGATTCTGGTGATTCATTTGGTCACATCAGTTCATTTGTAGAGTTTCTTACAACAGATCATCACCCTAAGGACACTGCGACATAGGTATAGATATGCATCTAGATGTACGTTCATTTTATAAGAATTTTGATGGATGTATATATCAAAGAAAAGTTTGCAATACATTTTAACAATAAAATTGTTTGGTGTATAAATGACACTAACGATGGGGCAATCATCTGTTCCATGAGTACATACATCGATACCAGTCATACTCGGCAACCCTTATGGGGTATTTTGATTTCAATTTTTAAAATTATATATGAAATCATAAATTTAACTTGAGTTTTAAATTTATAATTGAATCACATATATGTTTGAAATATTTATGTTGGTTTAGGCGAGTCAATTGACATCCACGTTGATTCCTCGTGAGGGATTGTCAACCATTCCTCCACTATCGGGCGTCATAGATTAGGGGCAGGTACATTCATATTGTAAATTTGTTTAAAGTTTACATTAGTATAGTTACAATTTTATGAATTTTGAATTCACTAGATATATGAAATGTATGCATGTACACTTGTAAATATTATAAGCGTTAAATTTCTATGTACATGTATGTCTAGGTTGATACCACAATAAGAATGGGCATCAAACAAACATTTGATGTTGCAGCTACTCATGAGGCCACTGATTTCTAGGTTGTTTACAAAACTTTCTGCACAAAATGTGCAAACTTGAATATATATATATATATATATATTAACCTAATTCAATTGTACATGCTTTAATTTTGATCTTGTAGGAATTTGTTAGTGCAACTTTCAACCCTGACCCAAACATAGTTACACCACCAGGAGGACATGTAGAGCAGGCTCTAGATCAAATGGTAATTTAAATTTTTTATTATATTTAAAGTCAATTATAAATTACTTATTCTGAATATAACTTAAATTTTAAGTTTTAAATTGAATATATACATAATATGAGATTTGTTACATATTCTTTTTCTTTTATAGCATGAGACACATCTTGTAGTTGAGCATGTACAAAAAGGTCATGGAGAAGAGCCTGGTGCACAACCTTAGAATATGATACAATTAAAATATGATAAATTATAAATTAAATTGAATTAAAAAAAATTAATTGTAGAGTTGTACATCTAATTTCAAATTTCTTTGTCTTGTTTATGTAGATTGATTTAGAGAATTTAGAGGTTGCTTCAGGTGCACCAGAGCATCTAGACGTGACTATGACGATAATTTAATTTTATGATGGATTATAAATTAAATTGTCATTAAATCATTTGTCATTGTCTGACATTTGATCTCATCTTTCTCTTGTACAAAGTGTTTCAGGTCATCCACATAGTCTGCATGGTGTGAAGAGGTCTCTTGATTATAGAGACAATACATGACCTAGAAACATGTGATTTTATGTGTTATATTTGTTTATTTCATGGACTATATTTTGGTTTCTCATGTACTTTGTTGGACTTTATATTTCATGGCTCAAGTATTTAGTTGGACTTTAGTTCACAGGTTGTACTCTGGACTTTATTTCATGTGCTTAATATATTGGTTTCATGCACTTAATATGTTACATAAATTATGGACTTTATTATTGTTTGAAATTTTAATTTACACATGTACATTTATGCATTTTGTGTTCATAGTCAAGACATTAATATAGGACATTAATGTGAAATTTAGTGACCTCATACATGGTATTAATATAGGACATTTTAATATTTATACTTTACAAATTTAGTGATTTCATACATGATATACATGATATGTACATTCAATAAATGGCGATAATTGCTTAATGAACTTGTTCAATTCACGTCAATCAATAATTAGTCAATAAATCATAATTTACAAACAAAAGCAATCTATTTATATACCAAAAAGGATAAAATTTTAAGAAATAAACAATACCATAGAAGATTAGAGAATAAAAGCATTAATAAATTCTATAAATAATAGCATCTAATACTAATTTATAAGTTGTCAAAACAAATAATGACTTCTTAAGGGATGTCTTAAGGGGTCTTAAGGGGATGTCTAAAGGGGTCATAATAGAACATCTTAAGGGGATGTCTTAAGGGGTTATAATATGTCTTAAGGGTCTTAAGGGGATGTCTAAAGGGGTCATAATAGAATGTCTTAAGGGGATGTCTAAAGGGGTCATAATAGAACGTCTTAAGGGGATTTCTAAAGGGGTCATAATAGAATGTATTAAGGGGATGTTTTAAGGGGTCTTAAGGGGATGTCTAAAGGGGTCATAATAGAACATCTTAAGGGGATGCCTTAAGGGGTCTTAAGGGGATGTCTAAAGAGGTCATAATAGAACGTCTTAAGGGGATGTTTTAAGGGGTCTTAAGGGGATGTCTAAAGGGGTCATAATAGAATGTCTTAAAGGGATGTCTAAAGGGGTCATAATAGAACGTCTTAAGGGGATGTCTTAAGGGGTCATAATATGTCTAAAGGGGATGTCTTAAGGGGTCTTAAGGGGATGTCTTAAGGGGTCATAATAGAATTTCTTAAGGGGATGCATTAAGGGGTCATAACACAATGTCTTAAGGATATAATTGATTTAACAATAATGTATGCATGATATTTAGTGATTATACAATTAGACATGAAGTTTCAAAGTAGGAAAACATGCACATTTAACAAACAAAATATATAGAATATTGATTTGATACATAGAATTACATAGAGTATGTTTAATTCTGTAAGTATGTATGTACATATATGTCATCTCAAAACAATGTTTACAAAATTTGGATATGCCATCTCAAGAACATCTCAAACTCATGCCTAGAATGTAGTAGGTCTTCACACCACCTGATATCAAAAAGGTACAAGCAATATCAATGAAATCATCAAAACATACATATTTTAATTTATATAAAACTATCTATATGTACATAACTCAAGTACCTGCATTTAAAAGTATTCCACACATGTTTGTAGGTTGAATCTAGGCATCCTCTCCTTTTTGTTTCAAAGTATGAGATCAATGCAATGATGGCTTAAGGATACCAAAAATGATAATAAATCGATTTTAACTATTAATGTACAAGCAATATCAATATGTAATCAAAACATGTATTTAAATATAATTTAACTAATAATTACCTATTTTTACCAAGTATTTCATGTTGTCTAGGTTGAGTCTACATGGACTAGATCCTTTTTGTGATTATGCCTTAAGGATGTATAAAAGGAAAATCTAAATCAATTTCAACTAATAACACACTTGACCAATGTTGAAACATGTATTTAATGTATTTACAAGGATAAAATAAAACTAAAACTATATTTACTTGTATTTACTTATTCCATTGTACCAACTGCATCCTCTCTTTTTTGCAATGCATATATGATTGCCTCATGCTCTTCCATAGAAATTGACCATAACACTTTTTTTGAAGGTCTTCCATGGTACCGCTCTAGTTTTATATTTGTTGCCACAACCAAATGTGAATAATGTATAATATTTTTATGTGTTTCATAGTCTTCGAATGTAGGTAGACCATTCTTTCTTCTCAGGTATTTTCATAGCCAAGTGCCAACAACCACCATTGATCCTATTGGAAAACATGTTTAAAAACCATCATCAAATAAGTGTTGATGCACCCAGGAGCCTGTGCTGCAAGCCAAATCAACCAAACAATGAGAAGCGACCAGAATGAAGCTATTTCACCATTGATGTGAATGAGATGACCTAAAATGTACAAAGGGCCCTGTATAAATAAGCAGGGAAAAATGCAAGAAACATGTGGAGAAACTAGAGAAGAGATCATGAGAAACATGCCTGCAACAGGTGACCGCCCAAAGTGAATGCTCTAGACCAAGAAAAATAAATGCACACCTACGGTTATAAATGCCAAGTTGGACTTAAGAAAATGCATGATGAAAAACGTGCATGCTAACACCCCCCCTTAAGTGCAACTTAGGGAGAAATATGTAGGAGATGCAAAGAGTGAATAAAAAAATGCAATATGAGATGCATTATGGGTCCTGAAAATAAAGCCTTGTTAGGTACCCATGTACAACTACAATGCAAATATCTCACAACCAGAGAAAAGGAGAAAAACCCTATGGGAGAAAACCCCTCTCCAAAAGAGAGAACAAAACAAAAGTGAAAGGAAGGAGGAATCCTCAAGACCCCCCAAGGAAAAATTCCTTCACCCCTAACATCGATCACAACTGAAGATAGCGAGGAGATGCCAAAGGTTTAGTGAAGATGTTGACAACCTGCTGCTCCGTAGGCAAATAATCCAAAGTAAGAACACCATCCTGAATGAGCTGTTGAATGAAGTGCATGTGGATTTCAATATGCTTAGTGCATTGATGCTCCATTGGGTTGTGAGAAATATGAATGGAACTTTGGTTATCACACCAAAGAATAGTGGGATGATCAAGAGGAAAGCCAAACTCAACCATCAACTGTCGAAGCCAAAGAACCTCTTGACTAGCCAAGACAACTCCTTGATACTTAGCCTCCGTTGATGATAATGCAATAGCAGTTTTCTTCTTGCAAGACCAAGCGACCAGACCATAACCAAGATAGAAAACAAAGCCAAAAGTAGAATTTCTATCATCAACATCACCAGCCCAGCCTAAGTCAGTGAAGCCCACAATCTCAGTAGCACTTGATGTGTAGTGAATGCCAAACTATGTAGTGCCTTGAATGTATCGTAAGATACACTTGGATGCTTTCCAATGACTCTCATGAGGATCTTGAGAGAAATGGGAGACAAGACCAACTACAAAGGGAATATTAGGACGACTATGTGTTAAGTACAAAAGGCTGCCAACCAATTGCCGATACAAAGTAGCATCAACGGATGGAGTAGTGCAACTAGTGGACAACACAACACCTGACTGAAAAGGAGTAGGGGTTGGCTTGCAATCAACCATCCTGAACCTCTAAATCAAATCAAGAGCATACTTCTGCTGGAAGATAGAAATACCGGTAGAAGACTGATGGATTTGAAGACCAAGGAAGTAATGCAACAAACCAATATTTGTCATATCAAAACGCTCCATCAAAGCTTGCTTAGTATCCACATAAAGAACAAGAATGAGAAGATCCCCCCCATGCCTTTGAATGTAAACTGTAGGATCAGAGTGACATCTAGTGAATCCAGAAGCAAGCAAGAAACTATCCATCTTCTCATACCAAGATCTAGGAGCTTCTTTGAGACCATACAATGAACGTCGAAGCCTGCAAGCAAGTGAAGAGTCTTGCACAAAGCCAGGTGGCTGCTCCATATAGATCTCCTCATGAAGATCACCATGCAAGAAAGCACTCTTCACATCCATCTGATACACTGACCAACCCTTAGATGCAACAATAGAAAGAACAAGGAATATGGAATCCATCTTTGTGACATGAGAAAAGGTCTCAAAATATTCAATACCCTCAACCTGAGAAAAGCCTTATGCTTGTCAATAGAACCATCACCTGCAAACTTGGTACGATACACCCACTTGCATCGAACCAAATTTCTTCCCTTAGGAAGAGGAACCAAATCCCAAGTTTGATTCTTCATCAAGGAAGAATACTCCTCTATCATAGCACTATCCCATTCTGGAACACCCGAAGCATCCAAAAACTTCTAAGGATCAGTAGAAACTGCATGACTCAAAAGACTGATACCTGAAGTGCAGGAATGAGTGCAACGTGTAGCTGTGGGATCACCTACAAGAGAACTAGCATCCTCAAGAAGGGTATGAGACCATAAAGGTCGATGGGGTGCAGGTGGAGGAGAAGGAGAAGATGGAGCAAGATCAACAACAAGATCTATACCATCATCAGGAACAACATCATCATCTGAAAGAACAACATCCTCTGAAGAAAAACTAGGAAGAAGAGAGGGAGAGACTTGTGATGGAGAATTCGTCGGAGTGAAAGACTCATCAAATTGAACATCACGATGAAAATGAACCTCTTGAGTGACAGGATCAAACAACCGATAACCCTTCACATCCTCACAATAGCCAACAAAAATGAGCCGCTGACTTTTCTTCTCCATTGCCTTGCGCCTACCATCTGGAATGAATGTCCATGCATCACTCCCAAATACTTTAAATTAGGAAACCTTGGGCTTGACATGAGACTAAGCCTCCTTGGGAGTCATATGCCGCACTACCTTCTGGGGCATACGGTTCTTAATGTAGTTGGCACAATTGATAGCCTCTATCCAAAATGCGGGAGCCATGGATCGATATTGTAGCATACAATTGGCCATCTCCCGTAAAGTTCTATTCTTCCACTTGGCTACACCATTCTGCTGAGGAGTGTATGGCACTATGTGCTGACGAAGAATACCCTTAGTATGACATAATTCTTGAAACACCTGATTGACATACTCCCCCTATTATCTGTGTGAATCTTCTGAAGGGAATGTCTTGACTGATTCTCCACAAATGCAAGGAAGGTCATGAAATTTCAAAGAACCTCATCCTTGTACTTTAAAAAGTACACCCAAGTGCGCCTAGGAAAATCATCAATGAAGGTGAGCACATACTTGGCCCCTAGAAAAGGAGTGGGGAATGACATGAGGTCACTATGCACCAACTCAAGGGGTGCTGAAGCACGTGTGGCCATACCCTTAGGAAAAGGATCCCTATGATGCTTTCCAAGCACACAACCTTGAAAAACTCCATCTGAACAAGAGATCTGAGGTAGACCAATTACCAAATTTTGTGTGCTCATCTGCTGAAGATATCTATAATTCAGGTGCCCAAACCATTCGTGCCAAAGCTTGCTCATAGAATCTGCATGAGCAATAAGGGATGATCCTGATGAAGACTCAAATCTATCAAACCTATACAAACGAGCTGCATGGTCAACTGTTCCTATAGCAATGACCTTCTCAGGATCTTGCATCTCTCGAATAGTCACATCAGTAGGAGAGAACTCAACAAGCCTTCCATCACCATGATTACAAATCTGATAGACAAAAAGAAGATTCTGTGAAATATCAGGAACAAGAAGAACATCATCAATGCTACCATCCTACATATGAACTGAGCCTGTTCCCAAAATTATAATTTGAGAAGAGTTTCCAACAACAATATGTGAAGTAAGACTATCCGAAAGAGAATCAAGAAGATCCATAGTATGAGTCATGTGATGAGAAGCACCAGAATCAAGAATCCAACTAGAACTGGTAGAGGACAAAGCCGTAGCTGAGAGGGCTTGCCCTTTTCTTGAAGAAGAAGAAGACTTAGGCATGGAAAGATTATGCTTCCTCATAGGTTCCTCTAATGCTGCTAGCCTTGCAAAACAATGTGCATCATTATGCCCAGATTTTCCATAGAACAAACAATTCTCCTTCTTCTTCTTAGACTTGAAAGATGACTCAACTGATTTAGGAGGAGGAGGTGAAGGATTATGCTTCTGATCAGTCTTCACCTTAGGCTTGGGGGGAGACTCACCACCTGAAGATAAATCTATCTTGGGCTTCTTCTTATTCTTACCCTTGCCCTTGGAAGATTGAGCCATTAAAGCATGACTCTTAGGAAGAGCATCCATCTGAATCAACTTGGCCTGCTCCCTAGTCAATCGATCACAAAACTCCTCAAAAGAAGGCATCTTATGATCTTCCCCCATAGCATCCATAATAGAATAGAAGGTAGAGGCAAACACTTGAAAAGAACCTCTAAGCTTAGACAGGATCAAGAAAACACACTCTTTATCTTCTTTGGCATGACCACATCCTTTTAATTGAGAAAAATCAACTTGAATTGTGCAAGAAAATCCTGAATAGAAGGAAAAGCATCTGGAGAGAGAGAAGTGAGATCCGCTTCAAGCTGCAAGATCCTAAACTGATTGACCTTACCATAAAATTTTGCAAGCTTATCCCACACATCTTTGGGTGTTTTACAGTCAGCAATATGAAACAACAAATTATCAAACACATGAAGACCAATGAGGCCTTTAGCCTCATCCATTTTGTTTCTATGAACAAATTGCTCAAATGTTTTAGTGAATTTGGGTTGGTCGGCATCCAACAGTTGCCAAAGACCCCGAGATTGCAACAATTGTGACATCTTGAGCTTCCATGTGTGATAGTTGTGTGGAGTGAGAAAATCAATCCTAGGTTCTGACATGATATACAAGGGTACACAAAAGACTAAAAAGCAATAGACACCCCCCCATAATATATTCAAATTGAGTTTACAATTTACAAGCACTAAATTTTCCAAGAGATATAATAATAACAACTTGCAACTTCAAGCTAGTAAAAATGGCATAAAATGATAGGATTTCCAGAAAACACCTCATCCATAGTGAAGATCGTTGAAGCAGCTTTCTGATGGTAGCTCATTTGGAGAAAACAACTTCCATTTTCAGAGTTCCACCGCCACGTCACCACACACATTCAAACCATAGAAGAATAACATTTTCCAGCAAAATGGGTGATGACAGATTCCACCACCACATCACCACACACATTCAAACCACAAAAGAATGGCATTCACCATGAGTGCATAAATTACCATGGTTAGCATAATCTTCCAAGTAACAAAGAGTACAAACCTCCAATAGTCTACGTGAGCCTTTACATGATTTGAGAGTGGTGTAATCAGCTATATAAATAGCTAAAAGATGTTTTGCACGTCCAATGTGGGACTAAAGTCCCTGCTCACACCCAAACTTGCATTGAGCGTGTCCCACCCGCCTCTCCTCTTTGCACACAGAACCCTACCATGCAAAATATTTTGTTGAGACTTTATTAGTATAAAGTCCAGAAAAATTGCCTTGCCAATGAGAGCCGAGTTGTTGCTGCTTGGATTTGAAACCCCAATCACTGAGAGTGAAAAATAAGATGCAAGGTGCCATGAAAAGAGCAGGTCGATGACTAGTTGCAGAGTGTTCCATCACCCAAGATCAACTCCAATGTGAGTGCACGATTTGCAGATGAGGTGTGAGCTGTCTGAAGATGTGGGTGCATAGTGTGGATTTTCATGGCCTCTCTGTGCGAGAGATACCTGCAACTATTAGCCCCTCTGATACCTCCAAGTGAATTGCACAGCCTCCAAGCAGCAGGCTGCGCATGGGTCGAATGAGACTCCAATGTCATGCACTAGGTATCCTTGCTGCCACACGAGTTGATGCAAAATTCAGCTGTTATGAACAACTTGGTTCACAATGCAAAGAGCCTGTCAGTGAAGAACGGCCAGACAAGAACAAGAAGGGAATTCATCAACAACGAACTCCAAAATTGTTATGGATCTGGAAATGGAAGAGAACCCACTCGATCAACAAGTGAGTCACCTTGGAGGACAAAATGAGAAATGGAAAAATAATCACTTGAAAAAATTTCCACGTAGTAAGGAATATGGATCTTAGACCCGGTGAAAACTCAATGGGCAAAAAGGGCTTCAATCATAGTAGCTATGATACCATGTTGATGCACCTAGGAGCCTGTGCTGCAAGCCAAATCAACCAAACAATGATAAGTGACCAGAATGAAGCTATTTCACCATTGATGTGAATGAGATGACCTGAAATTTACAAAGGGCCCTGTATAAATAAGTAGGGAAAAATGCAAGAAACATGTGGAGAAACTGGAGAAGAGATCACGGGAAACATGCCTGTAGTAGGTGACCGCCCAAAGTGAATGCTCCAGATCAAGAAAAATAAATGCACACCTACGGTTATAAATGCCAAGTTGGACTTAAGAAAATGCATGATGAAAAACATGCATGCTAACAACAAGTTCTCAAAATTTTCTTAAGGGGATCAAAGACTTGTTTTAAAAATTTGCTTAAGGGAATCTAAAACTTGTTATCAAAATTTGCTTAAGGGGATCACCGCACCTATTGGATAATGAAAGCCATCATCATCTTCTTGAGGTGTTATTAACTTATGTTTAGTTTCCATACAATGAGCCAACCAATATTCTGTTTGCTCTTCATTCCCCTCAGGTGCAATAACAACATACACATGTCCTGCCAACAAAATTCGATTTAATAACTTGTGCATATCCATATAAATAATTTAGTGTTACAAAATAACTTAATAAAGTGAAATAAATTGAATTAAAATTACCTTCTTGTACAAGGTCTGAAACACGGTTGTAATCTTCAGATGCAAACATTTGATCATTTTCTTCAATAGTTCTTTCATATTGATTATGTGCTTCTGTAGGTGTCAACGATCTTTGCTCCCACTGTTCAACCCATTCTATATTTTCACATGCTTCCCAATCTCCTGAGATACAAAACTGGCAAAAACATGCAAGCTCCCTTGTCCAAATAGTCCATGTGTTTGTTGTCACACTCCTAAATGAATGCCATTTAGTAGATCCACTGATTGTCTCACAATCAACTCTAGGTACAATGTTCTCTTCTTCCACCAACCAAAAGAATCGATGAACTGTAGAGTAATCACTTGAACCAGGTGCAAATAATCTTCTATTACACCAATCCACAATCTCACAGGCATCTTTAAATTTTATTGAATCCTTAAATTTTAATTGTTCTCTAGCAAGAATTATTTTGACACATGCACCAACTCCATCATGTTCTCCTTTACCATGCCTAGCTTCAAAAAAACTCCATATATGATGGACATTAAGTTCCTTGTGAACCCTACTTAACGAATAGAACATTCGAGCATTCTTGAACTACCCTGTACAATTATCTAACCATATGAGGTGTTCTTTCATCTGGATTCCTCTTTCTCTTAAATTTCTATAAAATATACTGAAACAATATTGAACAAACTCTGACGAGTGTAACCGATTGTCACTCAAATAAAAATGATACTCCCTCAAAATTTTTCTATCATCCTCAGTGCTATCATCTGCATGTCTATAAAAAATATGGACAAACATAGCTACTTGCATTGGATTATAATATTGAGATTGAATTTCCTCTTGCGAAGCGAGAGTATAATTCTCTGCAAAATCAACCACTAAAAGTATAGTACCAATTGGAAATGTGTTTCTACATGCGTGAAATTGGCCATCAAGCCATCTAGCATGTTCAGAGCGCATGACATATTTTGGTACAATTTTATTCTTAAATTCACTCATGAATGCATGCACACTAACTTTTTGTAACTAAATCACAACGCTTTCCTATTTTTCCATCTTTTAAAGAATAGTGAACATTCCTAAATCTTTTGACATCTACTAATTGTTGTCCAAAATCATGATCAACACTTTCATGCAAACAAATTCTTAAAAATGAAAGATTTCCACAGTTAATGCATTGTCCAGAAATACAAGAACTTAAATAAAATAATTTATCATTAGATTTTTCACAAAACAAACCTGAAATAAACTCTTATTGCTTTAGGTGGAATATCAATACCACACTCTTGTATAATCATGTTAGTATGCAAGGTACAACGTATATATTGAAAAACATCATAAAAATAATGAAATTGAACATGTATTTTACAACAACAAGATATTCATTGCTTATTAATTTTTGCATACTAGGGTTTACATTTTTCAAAAGACCTTTGACTTATTTTAATATTACCACTTGTAACACTGAATCGCTACAAAATTTTCTATAAAATTCAGTTTGTGTTGTATCTAATAGGTGTTTTGGGTGAGGATCACGAACTTTGGACCCCACCCTTAATTTTAAAACATCTCTAGCATTAGATGAAACCCTAGTATTATTATGCCAATATTTTTCAATCAAAGATTTAATTTCAACATTCAATTTTATATCAAACCTCAGTAGTCGTCCATTGAAACTCCAACATTGATTGATAGGATCATTTTCTATACTTTCTCTTCTTTTTGCTGATCTTAGCAATGTTTTAGGATGTATTTTTAAAACTTCACTAATATTGCTTACCATTCTTTTATTCAAAGTTGCTTTATTAACTATAGCAGTTATTATAGCTCTTCTTGCTGCATTTTTATATTTAGATCGACTATTTTTCCCAATAGATTGAATGGCACTAGCAACAATAGACACAACATGTTTTAATGATTGATCTTTTATTTGGTTTAACATAAAAGCCTAACCTTTTCATTATTTTCTTCATTTTTTGCATTCTCATCAATTGCATCATTAGTTGACATTGAAATGCAAATTTTTTACAATAAAAGAATTTGGTGTATATTCTATTCGCATGTGTTCTTATTTGCCTCCAAGAAATTTGACCAGGAAGATTATCAAAAACACCACTTCCAATTTTAAAAAAAGTATTTTCATTAAATTCAACATCACATTCTAGATTTTCATCTTCATTTTCATCTTTATTTTCATCTTCATCTTCATTTTCATTTACATTTTCATCAACAAAACGGTTTTCATTTTCATTTTCATTTTCATCAAAAATATAGGTTTTGTTTTCATTTTCAAGAAAATGATCATTCTGATTTTCATTTGCAACAAAAGATTTTTCTTTTTCGTTTTCAACAGATTCTATAAAATTTTCATCTCTCTGAATTTCATCAATGTCAACATCATTAAGTCCAACATTTGTAAAAATTCTACATACAAATTTACCATTTCACTAACATGTGGATTTGAAGACGTACCTGGATTTGTGCATATTGAAACATTCTCCATAGCATTCAAAGAGGGATTTGAAGACATAGTAGGACTTGTTTGTATAATCATATTCTTCTCCAAATTGACTCCTTGCAAATTAGCTTCATCTATAACCATGGTATCCTCAATGTTTTCATCTTCAATAGTTGTGGAATTGGTTGCTCCACCATCATTCATTGATTTCATTCTCATTCTTCTTTATCTTTGTCTTTGTCTCTCCTCTCTATTTGCTTCAACTTCTTGAGGAGTCAATGTCTTCCTTCTCTTATTACGAGCTTTATCTCCCATGATTATAAAATTCTCAAGCACAAATGAATGTTAATAATGAAATTCTTCAAAATATTCAATCCAAATTGGAAGTTGAATACCTATTAGGACAAAATTATTCCTCCTGTGTTCCTCAAAACAAGTGGAAAACTAGCACAATTCCACTTAAAAAATTGTTTTCTTCATGCCTCCTTTGAAAAATTCAATCCATATTGCAAGTTGAAGACATTTTGTTCCTCCAAACAAGCACAAAAATAACACAATTCCACTTCAAAAATGGTGTAGATGATGCCTCGTTTGAAAAAACCAACTAAAAATCAAGTTCACCACCTGTAAATACAATAGCTCATGAAAAATAGTTTAATTTTACTGCTCTCAGCCGTACATGTGAAGTTGTAGACTTCACATTATTTTTTGGCAGTAAATTTAAATAAAAGAAATGGGATCCCGTTTATAAAAACCAGGATCTCGTTCTATAATTGGGATCCCGTTCCCCAATATTCAATGTGGGGACCGTTGGAATCGTTTCCCTTCCAACGGTCCGAATATTATAAACTAAAGAATGAGATCCCGATAATAAAACAGGATCTTGCTTTTAATAAACAGGATCCCGTTTTATAAAGCACAATCCCTTTTTTTAAAATTTTAATTTCTATTAGCTTTGTGGTTGGGTTTTTGCCTAGATTTTTGGTTCGAGAAAAGCATTGGAAATCCAAACCTAGGCCTTCAACCTGGTTTGACCTACAAGTTGAAGATCCTAACAATGTTAGAGAAAAATATCGACTTTGGACATATGGCTGACGACTTTTTTTGTAGATTTTTTTGACAAAATTAAAACCCATTTTAGATGAGACAATGCAGATTCTAAATATGTAATTTGTTTTACAATTGGATTATTTTTTCTATTTTTCAATTAATTCCTAATAAAATCGGTCCATAAACTTTAAATATTAGGGTTTTTAACTATTTTAATAACTTTTGATCAACATAACATTTTGACAAACGGATTGCATGAGAACAAACTTTAGACAATTCTTTTCAATTTATTAAAAAAATAAATGATAAGTTTAGGTCATCTTATGCATGTCATACACGACGATTTTTCAAAATGACAAATCTACCTAATAAAAATTTAACAAAAAAAAAAATTCAATAAAAAATTACAAAAAAAATCAAAAACAAGCTTTAGTGAGTCACAAATCTTTTCCCAAAAGAATTTAGAAAAATATGATAATTTAATTCAAAATATGGATGTCGTACACGTGCATGGTATGGTAAAAAAAGTGACTTTTAAATAGTGGTTTTTAGAAATTCCTATTGAAACTCAATTTGTACAATCTGGGTATTGAAATAAATTGCATATTTGGAAACTAGACTTCGAGCACTACATTTTATGATTAGTGAATTTTTTAAAGATTTCATCTCTAAATGCTTCAAATTTTAAGGTCAAATGTGTCAAATTCTAAAAATCAAGAAAAACACTTCCATTTTTTTGCCAAAAAGTGGACTCAACTTCTTGCACACACCCATATCATTTAGTCCTAGGTTGCATCTTAAATAAATTATTTAATAATGGGGTAATGTCCCCTTCCATGTTTGTAGGGATAAAATTCCTTCTAAAAGATGAGTTGTCCTTCTAGAACTTATCTCAACATTTGATAATTTCCTGGATAGGGTTCACATGTTGTCGCATGTCGATAGATCAAGACACATGGCAACATCATATTGCATCTTGCATCTCTCTCATGCCTATATATTTAGGGCATTTGTATAGTTGTAATCATCTCATAAAGTAGATCAATAGAATCTCCATTGTGCATGCCTAGTTGCAACACTTTCTTTGTGGTTGATTATCTTTCCTAGCAAAGGTGCTCTATTGAAGATTGCAGCTTTACGGACCCTGTGCATCCATAATATCAACATGGTATTAGAGCATGTTGAATTCTAACATAGACATTGTGCTATAGCTCATCGGTTGGAAGAAAAGAACAAAATATTACCTAATGATCAAACACCTATGCAAACAAATCAAGATGAATTGCAACTTTCACCAAAACATGACATTGAACCATACACGACTCAACCAAAACAAATAATGAAACAATAAATCACAACCGACATTGTCATAAAACCTTCCATTGTGATAAACTTGGATGATAAAGATGAAGATGTTAAAATTGATGAAGTGCATGAAGAACTATATTTATTGTTTTCAAAGACTATGAACTTAGATGGGGGAAACCATGATGATCCTCCAAATGAGATTGACTCACCACATGTTGAACCTGGTGATGCTCCGAGTACGACACTTGTTGTAGTCCCTTCAACTAGTTGTTCACCTTCCATTTATGATAAGCAAGATTGGGATGCAAACAATTTGATGTAGATCGGCTCACATGTGCAGTACTCCTTTGTGTTTGCTTTATGTGTTCTTTGTGTTTGATTGCACGTGATGTGATCCCATGTGTTGTGTTGCTTGGTGTGTCTTTGTGTTTGTGATTTTCCTTTAGAGGACCCTTGTTGCTCTATTCGGACAAGGATACAAAGGAAACAAATATGTCATGACATTCTTCTATTTGTATCTCTATTCTTCTATATGTCATTAACTTTGTTCTTTTTGTCTTGTGTTTTCCTTTTGGGGATGATGCAAGGCATTGAGATATTTACATCTCTTCCATGTTGACCCAAAAGTTTTTTTCTCTCTATGTTTCATTCTTGCATTGTCTTCGTCATTCCACGAGTATTTAGGGAATGATGTCAATTTTGAGCTCATTTACACATGCTAACAAAGATATATATTGACCCTGGATCCATGGATCCCTTATGTGTTCATCCATTGTGTTGTTTGCTGTGTTACATTTGGGGGCAACCTCTTATCATGAGGTAGCTTCATTTGGAAATATATCATTGGCATAGGCTTTCCAAATAAGTT
Organism: Sequoia sempervirens; assembly: GCA_007258455.2. Lineage (NCBI taxonomy): Eukaryota > Viridiplantae > Streptophyta > Pinopsida > Cupressales > Cupressaceae > Sequoia > Sequoia sempervirens. The sequence goes on along the minus strand of VDFB02000363.1, from coordinate 117,638,210 downwards.
CTATGATATTTTTTGTATGGAATTTATCAATTTTCTACCTTAAAGCAATTGCTCATAACATGGTGTTTAGAAAATACTTTAAGGTGGGGGCATAAATTGGTATTTTTGCTTCACTTTATTCACATGTATTAGACTTAGTGATGTGTTGACATTAACATTGAAATTTTTCTTCACTTGTTCACATGTGTTGAACTTAGTGATGTGTTGACATAGCATTTTGTAGCACTTTATTAGAATTATCAAGGAGCATAATTTTTGGTATGGTTGACATGGGTACCTACCTAGTGAATAGAAAACTTCACTAGTCCTTGTGTGTTTCTCATTTTGATACTTTGTCTCGAGGGCTCACCTAGTGAATATTAGACTTAACTAGTCTGTGGTGCCTTCAGTTTGTGATTCACCTAGCAAATATCAGACTTTGTTAGCTCATGAGTCATGAATGCCTTTGGGCGTGGATCCTAACATAACACAACTTGCTAGTTCATGATTATTCATACCCTCCCTTTGCATTTTGTGTTGACATTGTGTATGTTATCTTGCTGCATTACATACATGTGTGTTCATTTGTGCTTATGTTGGTTTTCCATGAGATCTTAAATCTTGGGGGCTTGTGCACTCCCCCTAGATTCATAATCATCCAATCTCTTCAACATTTGGACATTTGGACCTCTCTTGACATATCTTTCTACTTTAGTGTGAGTCTGAGAGTAAGTTCATACTCTCACTAAAGTGAGGGCTAAATGTAGTGTTGTAAATTATCACCCTTGACAATTTCACACTATGTTTTGTTCCCCCTAAGTGCATGGACCTAATTTTATGCATAATTTCCTAAATTATGCATTCCATTTCCCATTTTATCATTTTTCAATAAATTGCAAATGAAATACTGAAGCATTTATTTAATATTTTACCCCAAAAACCTTAAATCCAAAAAAATAGGGTTGGGACACAGTCACCTAAGGAAACTTAGTCCCCCTATTTTAGCTCCAAAATTAAATATGCCAGTGTCAACATTTTATTATTTGAATTTCAAATGTCCAAAGTCAACTGTCGGGATTTAATTTTTGAGAAATTAGAATAATTGTGTATAAATACCTAGTTATTGTATCATTTGAAAATAATCTATTAAGAACAAGGAGAATTGAAAATTTATGAGCAAGCATTATCAAGAAATTCAAGAGAATCCATTAGAAGATTTATTGCATCAATTCAAGATCCAAACATCATGTCAAAGTGTATGTGAGTTTGTTCATATTGTTTGTGAGATCTCACCCTTGTAGGTCTTCAATCAAATCAAGCCAACACCAATCAAGCCTTGAGGATATCTTGTATGACTTTAGCCATTCAAGGAAGCCATTTTCGGTTGGTGAGCCACAATCCATTGTTAATTCATCATTCTATTATCATTACCATTGATATTGCCATTGTAGAAGTGGAAACACTAACATGGGGTTTGACTAAGGTAAGCCCCTAAATGGCACAACCTTTCTTCTCTCTTTGAATGTGTAGGTTTCAGATCTGAAGAGGATTGGGAGAAGATTGAAGGTCAGTTATTCATTATTACAATCAAACCTTACTACTTGACAACAAACATAAACTCAATTACAATAATATCTAACAATGATATGACAATGCGACAAGTGGAAACATAAGGCTTTGATCTGGCATCATAGGATTGTGAAATCAGATTTGGAATCCCTCTACTAGGACATAGTCACCTAGGGCGACTAGGTCCTAAAAAGCCTACTTCAAATTCATATCACGGGTGCACAATGTCCTGCTCAGTCCATTTCTATAGTTTGAATTTTCTCGTGACTTCTCAGATTTGCTGGTTTTGCATCAATACAATCATTTGCATCATTAGGCTAGTTGATTTATTTCATTTCATTTTTAATTTCATTTCAAATTTGGTCAAGGGAAAGTTGAATCACCTTTTAGGTTGCAAGTCAGTCTTATACCTTGTCCAAATCCATCAAATCCCCATTACAAGCTCACATACTACAATGAAATAAGGAAAGGTGCCTAAACCCTAGGGTCAAATCCTAGAGTATCCACTTTTCCACCATTTCAATTATGTACATTGAAATTGTAGTTTAATTTTTTAAGAGAATTATTTCTATAATTTTTAGTTTTATTTTTCAATCAATTTCTTTTTTCTATTATTTCATATTGAGTGACATTATTCCATAATGCACATACTTTGTTACAAATAAAAACTTTCCACAGTTTCTTAGAATTATATTGTTAACTCCAATGTCTAGTGAACATATATTTTTTGATAAATTTTAATTAAATATTATTTATTATAAATTTTTGAATTAGAACCAACAAGATTTTTAGATTTATATTATTTTATAACACATTTCTCTTAGCATATATATCAAAATTGAAAATTTATTTTTCATTGAAACAAGGACATCTATATGGAGTGTATTGTGTTTTTTTGAGATTTTTCTAACAATATTTATTGTTTCTCTTAGGGTCTTGAACATAGATCATTTTTTTCGTAATGGACCTACATTCATTTTAAAATTTTAAAAATAAAATATTAAAGAAAAATATAATACATGTATTATAATTTTTGGAAATTTAATACTAAGGGCTACATAGTTACATAATGAAATTTCTTAATGACTTCATCTAATCCCTTAAATATGAATCAAAAATACTTTTTTTCAATATTTTGGTAGATGTACAAGAGACTCATTTCATGGTTTAATTTAAGCTCAAGGGGGTTCTAACCCTCTTTAATCAAACCCCCTTAGATGGAACCCCTCTAAGATTAATTCATTATTTTTTCTAAAAATTATGCGCTTTTAGGAAAAATTTAGCATGTCTCACAAGTGGGACACATTATATCCTTTATTATTCTTGCAATGTATACAAGTGGGAGAATGTTAGGACCAGGGGAATAGATGTTGATAAGTAGGACGTATTTTTCCATAGCGTGTCAAATTATGATATTGCTATCAGGATTCAACCGTGTAGTTTCAAGTCAAACTCATTGACCCATGTTTCATGAGTAGTGGTTCAACAAGAACCCATCTCTCATGATATCAATGGTCCACTTAGCACTCATTGCATCTAGGTGATGCTCACTGAAGCAGGTAAGGTCACCCATCCCATGCTCAAGCATTAACGGAGTTTTCTCCAAGGTTAAGCCCGCTTGAGTTGTTACCCCATTTGCAAAACCTTCAGCAAGTGTTGTGCCTTATGAACCATTCATAATAGAGCCCCTTTAGCTCATCAATTGATAAGTAGGACGTATTTTTCCACAACATGTCAAATTATGATATTGCTATCGATTCAACCGTGTAGTTTCAAGTCAAACTCATTGACCCATGTTTCATGAGTAGTGGTTCAACAAGAACCCATCTCTCATGATATCGAATGGTCCACTTAGCACTCATTGCATCTAGGTGATGCTCACAATATTTCACCATGGTAGATGTTTTCTACAATTGCAAAACCTTCAAGTGTTGTGCCTTATGAACCATTCATAATAGAGCCTTTAGCTCATCAATTGATAAGTGGGGCGTATTTTTCCACAAGTCAAATTATGGCTATCGGATTTCGTAGTTTAAGTCAAACTCATTGACCCATGTTTCATGAGTAGTGGTTCAACAAGAACCATCTCTCATGATAGAATGGTCCACTTAGCACTCATTGCATCTAGGTGATGCTCACAGAGGTGAAGCACTGGTCCGTCCGGGAGGTCACCCATCCCAGTACTGCTCCAGCTCAAGCGCGCTTAACCAGGGAGTTTTTTCCAAGGTTAAGCCCGCTTGAGTTGTTACCCCATTTGCAAAACCTTAGTGTTGTGCCTTATGAACCATTCATAATAGAGCCCCTTTAGCTCATCAATTGATAAGTAGGAGGTATTTTTCCACAGCGTGTCAAATTATGATATTGCTATCATTCAACCGTGTAGTTTCGAGTCAAACTCATTGACCCATGTTTCATGAGTAGTGGTTCAACAAGAACCCATATCTCATGATATCGAATGGTCCACTTAGCACTCATTGCATCTAGGTGATGCTCACAGAGGTGAAGCACTGGTCCGTCCCGGGAGGTCACCCATCCCAGTACAAGCGCGCTTAACCAAGGAGTTTTCTCCAAGGTTGCCCACTTGAGTTGTTACCCCATTTGCAAAACCTTCAGCATCCTAGGTCTACTTACACCTAGATGTTTACCTCGGAATAGATGTTGTACACCTTGCAAGTCCTAGGTCTAGTTACAATTATTTAATATTTTGTAATGTATAAATAATGTGACTGCATCAAAAATAGTGCCCCACTTGGGTGAAATCTTGAGATTTTATAGTTGTCACTCTCTCCCATTTCACATTGGTCTTATGAAAATTGTAAGAAGTAATTGAATATGGGGCTAGATTAGGTAGACTATGAATCACTAACATATTTGACTGATTATTTCTAATGTGTATGAGGTAATTCCTAATCCTATATGGATCAATTGGGAGTTATTTTAACCCCACTTGGTCTTGGAAGTCAAATTAGTCAATTGAGAATTTGATTCCATTTGTGGAGTTATACTTGGAGGTAGAGAAATGGGTTGAATGTGAACCACCTTGATTAGTTTTTTGGCTCATGGCTTTGAGTCCATGATTTTGGAAAACCATTCATGGTTTCATAGGTCTCCTTGACCTATATATAGGGCTTAGGATGGAGATTGTAAGTCATGTTTTATGTAGGGTTATGCTACCAACATTTTGCTATGTTTAGAGTGTAGGTTTCTTACATTGAACTATAATCTTGTTGTTTCTAATAATACATTTGATTATGTACTCTGAAGGCTAGGTTTTTTTCTCTTTGTAGAGTATTTCCAAGGTATACTAATGTCACTTCATGTTTTGGTTTCTCCTATTCTTCTTCTTCTTCTTTCTATTCTAGTTCTTATTCTAAGTGTTGCATGCCAAAAAAATTCCAAAATTATATTATATTTAGTATGTTGTATTGCTCTCCTAATTGGATTGCCTAAGAATTGTTGCATTTTCCTAATCCTTGTACCAATAATAAAAGTAGACATTCAACAAGTGTTAAGATAGTTGACAATCTAATGAATTATGAAGGATTGGAAGATTTGATGGATTTAGAGTGGCTAGAAGAGATGCGTCTCAATGTAGGTGTGAGGGTGGAATTTAAGGCTAAAAAAATATTTATATTGATTTTACACCAAATGACCCTTCCAAGTTGGCTAGCAATGTCACTTAGGAAGGGTAGAATGAAAGATCAAAAAAATGTATTGCTATCCACATAGAGCACTTAGATTTGGAAAATTTTTGTTAGGATTAAGTGTATTGTACACTTTGCAAGTCCTAGTTACAATGTTTCTTGATGTTATTGTAATGTTGAGTTTTTAGGTTTTATTATTATGATTTTAGATATAGAAATTTAGTAATATAATGTTGTACGTGTAAATGACCCCCTTAAGGACCCATAAGATTCTTCCTAACACTTGCCATGACATGTAGGATCATTGAAAGGAGGTGTAACTTTGAGTATTCTCCTTGAAAATGGCCCTTCAATTTGGGAAGTTGAAAGGTCATAGTTTGCATAGGAACTCTCTCTTTCATAGTTCTCTTGGTGTGGTGGGATCCTCTTGCATGTATTGCATTGGGATGCATTAATTGATTCCTTCCATGATTTTGAATACCTCTTGGTGATATTGCTCAAGCCAATTTCTATAAATTAGAGGTTTAGATGAGTAACTTTTCAGTAGCATAAGTTTGGATAGTGGGGTTAGGTTGCTTGTTTACTTTTAGTTTGAAGTGGTTGTTACAACATCAAATTGGTGAATCCCTTTATTATATTTTTCGTCTTGTTATAAGATTAATATAGCAAGATATTTCTATTTAGCACCAAGCTTTTCTCAAATGGTTTTTGAGGGTATATTTGGTGTTAAGCTTTATGTAAATTTTATTGCTTTTATTATTTATATCATTTTTCAATTTAGCATCTCTATTATTTTTATTTATACAAGTCATTAAGATTAGATTTAGAACAAGGTTATTGCTTTTAATCAAAGTTTTGAACTCCTTGATTAAAACAATATCCTTACAGTGGAAATCAAAGTCTTACACTTGAAGGTAGCAAGTTTGGCCACATATAACCCATAATATGTATTATAAAGCCACACAGGCATGGTTTGGAAGATCAAATAAGCATGAATTGCAACCCCACCAAAGACATCTAATAGCTATAATAAACCATCCTCTAGCTTCCTAGTTTGAGTGTGCCCACTTGTCACTAATAAAACACCATCATTTCAGAGGGTCAATGGGAGCACAACAATCTACAATAGATAACAGATGACTAGAATTATACTTACATCATTTTTCATCATGTTGTCTTCTAAGGCCCTCTCTTCAAATGCTTGTAGACCACAATGACAATCAAATTATGCTCAATGCCAAGCATTTTAATGAAGTCAAAGGTAATAAACAAAAATGAGGTTGGTGTTGAATGTTACAAGTAGGTTCTACCTCCAACCAACCCACAAATATCCAAGTTGACATGGATATAATATCATTGCAACCTTTGTCCCTAGAGCATCAAATCCTAATCCCAATGTCACATCCTCACACTCCAAAGACACCATTAGCCTTCCAATGCTTCACTCACCATTGCTTCATCTTCCATTCTAGTAGCACCCTTGACCAACAACAATGCACCCTCTAACCCTCTCGCTCACAATAATAGAGTTTGAGAGTACCTCATCCAACACATTGTATTAGAAGAGAAGACCATCAACAAATACCTTAATTCAAAAAGTTACTAAGAAAGTAAAATTCTTATATAATTATAAAGCTAGATCATTAAAAAGAAGATTTTAATAATGAAAAAACAACATAAAACTAGATTTACAACAAGACATTATACATCTCAATAAACACCATTTACAAACATTTAGATAAATAACAATTTATCAAAATTATAGAATGAATTACACATACACAAAACTATCTCTCTCTCTCTCTCTCTCTCTCTCTCCATATATATATATATATATGCGTAGTAACTAGATATGTAACTTTTATTATATGCATCCGTAAAATGAAACTCGTAGTGCTTACATAGGTATACAATCAAATCATTTAAAAAATGTTTAGATAATGGAAAGAGAAAAAAAACTAAATTTATGGCAAGATATTATATATCTTGATAGGCTTTAGGAAAATTCATCGTCAACAATTCATAGCGGAAAATTCAGTGCCACTACCAATTCACTTAACCGCCAAAAATTCATGCAATTAATTTTTCGCGTGGTGAATTGTCATGACGGTGAATTTTTGTTGGCGGTGAATTTTCCGTCGGTGAATTGCTGGTGGTGAATTAACCAGATGCCATCTTGACAAACAAAATTTACAAAAAATTAGATAAATAATATTTTATCAAAATTATAAACTTACCTAGATTGACTGCTTTTGTTATATTAATCCACAAAAGTGAAACCCACCCGACTGAAGTACGAAACGTTAGATAAGCATGAATTGAAACCTTACCAAGCAATAAAGTCAGAATTATTGGAAGCATTGTAATAGAACGTTATCTGAGTTTTCATAGGATAAGGCAACGTAATGCTCACTTTTAATGAGTACCTAGGTAATGTGTTGAGTTTTGAAGTGTTTCCTTAATATTTGTTTTTTTTGGGGGGAATTCTAAATTTTGAGATTTTATATGTAGTTTTATATTAAAAATGCATTACTCTTTTTTAAGAGTAATAATTTATATAATGATTTTTTAGATTGATATTATTTAAAAATTTAAATAATTTATTGAGAATGTTAGTAATTTAAAGTATTTGTTTATTTAGAGATAATATTTATGAAGTTTTTTGGAACTTTTAAAATTTCAATATATTATAATATATTTATTTTAAAGATAAAATTATTTAAAAATTGAGGTTATGTAAGTTTTAGAATAATTATATCTTTTGAGGGTTTATTTGACTTTCTTTATAGTTTGTTTGTACATTCTTTATATAGAGATTGATCATCATATTTTTTGGGTGTTTCTTTGATACTATTTATAGTTTGTTTTAATTAACAATGAGATTAGAGAATGATTCCTTTGCCTCTTTAAAGACTCTTTTAATTCCCTTGAAGACTTTATAGCGTGAGTATGAAAGATGCCAAACTCTTTTCTTTTTAGAAGATTTTTGATTTTTGTCAACATTTGACTAAAGGCTTTGCTTCCACAATGTTCTACACTTGGAAGATTGCTTTTTTTTATTCACATTTTTTCTTCGAGAATGAATAGAAAAATAATTTCAAGAGAGACTTATGGATACAAGATCGTGATATATAATTTGTTTTCATATACACACACATTTATTTTAATTTTATTTTATGTTAGGTAAAATTACACTTACACTTACAAATACATTATAAATTTCCTTTATGCTACAATTCCAATCAAAATTATAAAATGACATCTACAAATAATTAAAAATAATAATTAAAAAAATCTTATAAATCCATTAATATTTAAGAGAAGCATTTCAAACTTACTATTTGTAATGGGAAAAAAATAAAAATACTATAAAACAGTTCTAGGAAAATTCATGGATAGAAAATTCACCACCAACAATTCATTGTGGCAGAAAATTCGTCGAAGGAAAATTCACCACCAAGTAAAATTCACCGCCAACAATTCATGGAAAATTAATCGCATTAATATTTTTTAATATATATTTCAAATTTTTGATTTTATTAAAAATATTAATGCTTAATTTTCCGTGTGGTGAATTTTATTTGGCGGTGAATTTTCAACCACAGTGAATTGCTGGCGGTGAATTTTCCCTCGGTGAATTGCTGATGGTGAATTTGCCGTATGCCTATAAAAACATTTATTGCAAGACATTGTACATTTTGATAAACACTATTTACAAACATTTATCTAAGGCACACGTGAGGAATTGTGCAACGTCATATTCTATCTAATATGAGGAAAATCAAGATCTAGAAGGAGTTTTTCCATTACAATTTGGATCTTAACACTAAGGGACACACCCATGTCTTTGGCAAGTTCCCACATTCTCACCAACTAGAGTTGAAGACAAGGGTTTAAGATATCCCGATCCACATATGCCATGAAATATGTTACAACCTCTTCACCAAGGATTCACCATTTCTATTTTTTTGGGAACCTTGTCAAGCAACATCTTTGTCCTTGGAACTATCACACATTTTCCCCCCAATCCTCCATGTAAGTCAAATATGCCATTGTAGAAAAATAAACTCTCGAGACACACCAAACAAAATGAAAATACAAATAATCACTTGCACGAGCTTGAAGATAAGTACGTGAACATCCACAACATAACATAATTACTATGCATACGTTGTATTCATTATTACAATGACATCTAATGTTGTTGAAACAACCTTTATTAAAGAAATATATTGTACATCTGATAAACACCATTTACAAACATTTAAATAAATAACATTTTTATCAAAATAATGAAATTCTCCATACTCTAAACAACTATGTAGACTACTTTTATTGTATTAATCTACAAAAGTGAAACCCACCCCACTAAGTACGAAGCCCTAGCTAGGCATGAATTTAATGAAACCTTAGCTAGAAATGGATTCGACTTCAATAAAGTCAGAATTATTGGAAACATTGTAGGTAATAGGGCGTTAGAGCAAACGTTACTTTGAGGTTAGGAATGTGGAGGGTCAACGTTTTCATAGGAATGGATGGATAAGGCAAGCTGATGCTCACATTTAATGAGTAGGTAATGTGTTGAGTTTTCAAGTGTTTTCTTAATATTTGTTTTTGGGAATTCAAAATTTTGTGGAATTTTATATTAAAAATATGTTATCGTCTTCATAAATTTTAGAGTAATAATTTATATAATGATTTCTTTTGGTATATTGATAATATTAAAAATGAAAATTAATTTATTGAATATATTAATAATTTAAAGTATTTGTTTATTTAGAAATGAAATTTATAAAGTTTTCATAAATTTTTCTATAAGAACTTCAACATCATTATATTATACATTTTCTTTTTTAAGATGAGATTATTTAAATTTGAGGTTACATTAAGTTTCAAAATTATTATTGATAGGTACATATAGTGTGAGATTTGAGCCTAAAACATGTCTCACACTTGCAAACTACTATTGAGTCGTCGGAAAACAAGTTTCAACTACCATTAAATGGTAAATCAATTGTTGTTTAATGGTAAAAGCCTCCAAAATCTCACTTGATTTGAGAATCATATGAGAACATTCTATTTCCATTTGCAGTATTTTTTGTCAATTTGATGGCAACATTTCTTTTTTCATTTGCTTTGCTTTATGTTTTAAAATTGTATGCACATATTTCATAATCAAATAATACTTAATTTCTTTAAGGAAAAAATCTAGTTGTCTAAGTTTATTTCATTTTATTATTTAGCATTTATTATTAATTGTTTAATCCAACCACATACAACTAGAATTTTCATGCACAAATACGTACTCTCTAACATATTAATATACATATAGTTTATTTTCTCTGATTTTTGGATTAGATTGTGTATATTTTTTTGCATCCAGAAATAAACATTATGGATGCAAAAAAATTTACGCAATCTAATCCATAAATCAAAGAAAATAAACATTATGGATTGTGGAAACTTGATATCATTAATACATATAGTTTTCTATTGGCGTAATCCTTGAAACTCTCTAGGTGCAAGTGCTAGTTATATATTTTGATGGTTTCTTTGACATTGTTTATAGTTTGTTTGCATCTTTTTATATAGAGATTGATCACTAAATTTATGGGTGCTTAATTTTTATTAGACTTGTTCATTGAAACTTGAAATTGAGGATCATTTTATTTTTAAGACTCTCTTTACTATGAGATTAGGGAATGATTCTTTTGCCTCTTTGAAAACTCATTTAACTCTCTTTAAGACTTTATAGCTAAGAGGATAAAAGATGTTGAATTCTTTACTTTCGAGAGATGTTTAATTTTGTCATCATTTGACTAACAACTTTGTTTCCACAATGCTCTACACTTAGAAGATTGTTTTTTTCATTCACCTTTTTTTCTTCTTCGAGAATGAGTAGAAAACAACTAATTTCATGACAAATTTATAGAAACAACATTGTGAATCATAAGAAGATATAATTTGTTTCATATGCTTTTTCTCTAGTATACACTTTTTGTTTGGTAAAATTATACCTACGCTTTTTTTTTTTTTTTTTATCACAAGTGCTCCCAAGAAAACAGCTCCCATAATTACACCTACGCTCTTTATTCTTTATTTTCTATTGTACTTTTTTAATCCCTCATATAAATATGTTATAAATTTCTATTTTCTTCCCAACCAAAATAATAAAATGACACCTATAATAATTAAACAATACTAATTTTAAAATGATTTAGAATTTTATATCGTTAAGTTTTGAAAAAACAGAAAATCTTACAAAATCCTTCGATATTTAAGAGAAGCATTTCGAATATACTCTTTCATAAAATGAATGACTAAAATGCTTGAAATACGAAAAATAAAAAAAGATACGCTTTTAGAAACCACCATGAATTCTTTTGACTGTAAACCAGACCCATCGAAATAGGAGAGGTGAATGAAAAGAAATACCTAAAATAGAATTTTTATTATTATTATTTTATAAAATCTCTCTTACTCTTGTTTCCCAAAAACAAGGAGGAGGTGATAGGGATAAGCTTTTTCTCCAAGCAATTAGTGCAAGAAAATAAGTTGTTTAGGGACCAACTAAACAGCTTTCAACACATTATGGAAACAGGGCAGCGAGAGGTGTTGGCTTTAAAATCTGAATTAAGCCAAATCAAATATAAAGACAAGGTTCAAGCAGATGAAAAACAAGATTCCCACAATGCCAGAGAGTCTGCAGCAAATCTAGCAAGTAAGGAGGCCAAGGAAAAGGCACAATTGGAAAATTTAGAAGGGGTCAAATCATGGGCACAAGCGACAAAGGGGTCGATGGAGATGCAAAGAGAGGATATAAGGAAACAAATCAAGTTACAAATATGGGAGGAAAAAGAAGAGCAGAGTAGAGCAGCAAACATAATAGTTAAAGGGTTGAAAGAACATGGTGAGGGGGAAGTCACAAGCAGGCTAGTAAGGGACTTTCTTTTGGACAAACTTCAGTGGGGAGGACATATCCTTCAAGCAAACAGAATTGGAAAAGCAAATAGAGGAGAAAAGGGCAGAAATATAAGGGTAACCTTGAAGTGTGTAGAAGATAGAAACAAAATTTTAAGAAGCAAAAGGTCTCTCCAAGGCACGCCATTTTATATAGATGAGGATCTAACACCATTGCAGCTAGAGGAAAGAAGGAAAGAATGGGAGAAGGTTATAACAGCAAGAAAGGCAGGGAACGATGCTTGGTTGTACAGAGGTAAGGCCCAATTCAGGGACAACCCAAATCATAACAAATAGGAAAGCGGGGGCCCCCAGGATCACCTCTCAATGGTTAGCTGGAACTGTAGGGGCTACCCTTGGAGGAGGGGGCCTGGTTTGGGGCCCATAGCAGAGGGAAAAGATATTATTGCTCTCATGGAAACACATGAACATGAGGGCTGCAGGATACCTGAATTTGAAGGCTATAACAAAGTTTCAGTTTGGAATGAGTTAACGAAAAGTGGCAAGGGACATGGCGGGGTGACAATCTTGGTTAGGAAAGAATGTGAAAAATTCATAAAAATTGAAAAAAAAGACCCAAATAACCAATACATTTGGATGAAAGTGGCAGATGGGGAGTCTACAATTTGGATCGCAGCTTGCTATTTCGCCCCTTATGGATCTAAGGTATACAAGAAGAGGAGCCTAGATAGAGAAGATCCATATGAAGCATTAAAAATAGACATGACAAAGTATGGTGCTACAGGCAAGATCATTTTGCTTGGAGATTTTAATGCAAGAACAGCAAATAACCAAGCTTTATGCTTTAGTAAAGAAGAGAGGCAGAATAGTAATCCGTTGTGGTTAGAGGAAGAAGAAAATCAGAGGTGGAAAAGGATATCTCAAGACTCAAAAGGTGGTGTTTCGTCTTTCGGTGCAAACTTGTTGGGGTTTTGTTGTCTTCACGATTTAATCATATGTAATGGCATAAATACATTGCCGAGGTCAGGGGCCTTCACATGTCACACTTATAATGGGCAAAGCGTGGTGGACTATGTCATTGGTTCACAAAGTATTATACCAAAGATAATTGAGGTTGAAATAGGGGGCTGCCCATTAGAGCTAAAATCTGATCATAGTCCTATTTACATTAAACTTGGAATGGAAAATGATATCCAGCCGAGAACTAGTTCGCAACCTGACAAAAGAAGGGATCTTCAAGATAAAATTCTGCTAACCCGCGAGAATCAAGACATATTTAGAAACATGCTCGAAAAACAATTAAAAGAAATAAAAAGCAGTGGCAGCCCCAACAAAAACCAAAACTTTATAAACAGCAGCAAGTTGATGTCAATCATTCACAAAGCTCTCACATCATGCAAAAGAGCTAAGGGTAGAAGAAATTCCAAATGCAGTTTTCCAGCTAATCCATGGTATGACGAAGAGTGTAAGGCAGCTAAAAGGGGTTTGAAAATTTCCGGAAAGGAACATGCAAACAAAAAATTGTATGAGAAATTAGTAAGATTAAAAAAAGAGGAATTCATGATAATAAGAAGGAAAGAACTAATTTCTCTTGGAAGGCACAACCCGAAGGGTTTTTGGAGAGAATTGCAGCAGGCTAGAAGTACAAATGAGAATAACATCACAGACATTCAATGGTTAGAATATGCAAAAATATTGTATGAAAGAGACCAAGAAAAAACCTTACCTCCAGCAATAAACATTAATGATAAACTTTTCACCACAAAGGATATCAAGGTTGGTATTAAAGCTTTGGCAGTGGGGAAGGCTCGGGACATCGATGGTTTACAGGCTGAATATTTGAAATGGGGTTTAGAGATCTTGGCACCGCATATCAAGAAGATTTTCAATAGGATCATTCAGCATGGGTTTCCAAAAAATTGGACAACAAGTGTGGTTATCCCTCTTCACAAGAGCGGGGATGTCAACAATCCGTCAAACTACCGCACCATAATGATTAATCCCCTTTTTGGGAAGCTCTTTGGGAGCATGGTGGAACGTAGAATCAGTTGTTGGGCTGAGAAGGAAGGTAAAAGGGCAAAAGGGCAAGCTGGGTTCAGACCAAAGCATTCTACAATTGATCATTGCATCACTCTCAGACATATGGTTGAAAAAGTTTGGGATAAACAAGGTAATGAGGTTTTTTGCTGTTTTGTTGACTTCAAAAAGGCTTTTGACACAGTCCCTAGAAGCAAACTTTGGGACAGAATGGAGCAACTTGGAATTCCGGAAAAGTATAGGGCTGCTGTTCATAGGCTTTATGATCAGGTCCACGCCAAAATCAGAACAAAGGCAGGTCTTTCAGAGTGTTTTGGGAGTGACATTGGGGTCAAGCAAGGCTGCCCGTTATCTCCCACTTTATTTGGGCTGTACATAGACAAGTTAGAAGAATGGTTAGACAAGAGGGGGGGCGATGGAGTGTTCTTAGCCACTTATGTGGTTAAATTGCTGCTATACGCAGATGATCTTACCTTAATGGCAAATTCAGAGAATAGTCTTCAAGAACATCTAAAAGCCTTAGAGTTGTTTTGTCGGGATGTAGGGATGCAAGTGAACATCAGCAAAACCAAGGTCATGATTTTTACGCTGAAAAGAGCTAAGAAACAATTGAACTTTATATTTGAGGGAAGCTCTTTGCAAGTGGTAAATGAATACAAATATTTGGGTCTCGATTTTTGCAGCAATCTCAGTTGGGAGACTTGTAGGGCAAAAAGGATTCAAGGGGGCTGGAAAGCCCTATACTTGCTTCAAAATAGATGCAGATCAGCTGAGCTATGGGACTGGAAAACAAAGAAGAAATTATTTGGGCTGCTTGTCACTCCAGTAGTATTATACGGCTGTGAAGTTTGGGGCTGCAACACTTCAGCTCTAAAATGGAGGCAAATAGAAGGATTACAAAAGCATCTAATCACCAGCAGTTTTAAAATAAAAAGTACAGTCCCGTATGAGATTGTCCTAGCTGAAGCGGGGGCTTTCCCAATGGAAATGGCAGCATTAATCCGTTTATTAGGTTATTTGAAGAGAATTGAGAATATGGGGGAACACCGGTGGCCCAAAATTGTGGTGGAAGAAAACTTAACTAGAAGGAAGAGCACGTGGATGAGGCAAAATACCAAGTGGTTGGAAAAATGGGGAATAAGCATGCAAGAGTGCCCAAACACCAATGTAGAAATTAAAAGGTTTGTGAAGGAGAAAGCCAAACAAATCTTGTGGTCAAAACAACTTAGTAGAAAAAGGGAATATTATGTTTTGCACTTTAACCACACTTGTGATCACGGGCAAAAGTATTAAATATAGAGTGGAAGGCTAAAATGTTGATAGCCCAGCTGAGAACTAGCTCTCATCGTTTGAGATGTGAAACGGGGAGATGGACAACACCCAAGGAGGCATGGGCTGATAGGATTTGTTGTTTCTGCTCTTCGGGTTTGGTGGAAACAATGGCAACATCATGCAGTGTAAAGCGTACGAGGACATTAGGTGCAGTTACTTGGATCTGTTTAAAGTCAAATCGTTAGAGGCTTTGTTCGAAGAGGAAAAGATCGTTGAAACGGCAGGTTGATCAAAATACACAGCACAAAATTAGTAAAGAGTTAAAGGGAAACATAAGTACTCGGTGAGGTCGGCGGGTGCTCGGTTTGTATCAATTTGTGGTTTCAGTTCTGTTTTGGGGTCCCATAGGCCAGCTGGTCTCGTGGACGTAATTAAAAGCATTCATTCATTACGTGGGGGCAGATATAGAGTGGAAGGCTAAAATGTTGATAGCCCAGCTGAGAACTAGCTCTCATCGTTTGAGATGTGAAACAGGGAGATGGACAACACCCAAGGAGGCTTGGGCTGATAGGATTTGTTGTTTCTGCTCTTCGGGTTTGGTGGAAACGGAATGGCATTACATCATGCAGTGTAAAGCGTACGAGGACATTAGGTGCAGTTACTTGGATCTGTTTAAAGTCAAATCGTTAGAGGCTTTGTTCGAAGAGGAAAAGATCGTTGAAACGGCAGGTTACTTGATCAAAATACACAGCAGAAGAAACAAAATTAGTAAAGAGTTAAAGGGAAACATAAGTACTCGGTGAGGTCGGCGGGTGCTCGGTTTGTATCAATTTGTGGTTTCAGTTCTGTTTTGGGGTCCCATAGGCCAGCTGGTCTCGTGGACGTAATTAAAAGCATTCATTCATTCAAGCAACACCAGCAATGTTATTATTATCACTAGGGATTAACTGCACCACTAAAATCAAACATTAAATATAATCTGATTTAAGCAATAAAAAAAAATTGAAAAAAAAGGTAAACCAAATCCTCAATAGGAGAATACATTGATTCATTCATCCATGCAAAATTCTTTTTTCTTTGAGCGAGATTGTGGTTGTTCTGCTCTGCAACAACACTCATTTACATGATTTCATCTGTTGGTCGGCCATTTTTACATTGATTCTGCTCTGCCAAGCTACAAAATTTCGCTCCAGAAGGTCTAAAAATGCATATTAGTATCTCTCCCTCGTTTGAGCTCTCAAGTTATTTATAATCTTGATTTCTCTTGTTCCAAACATCTTTTGCTGGTAGAGATACATACTTCTGTGGCTTTTGAACACCCATTGAACATCCATTGAAGCTTTTGTATTCTTTTTTTCTTGTTGGCTTCTAAAATGACAGGTTTTCGCTTTCGGGCATAAAACTCATATGCATCCTCGGCGACTGTTTGTGAGCGGTCTGAATCAATTTGTGCTATGAGGTTGGTTTTGAATCTGTGTTTTGGAACGTTTCTTCTGATTTTTTTTTTGGGCTTAAGTTTATTTTAGTGCTCGAACCCTGTACATGGAACCCATTTATTTTTACTTCCAGTCTAACGTTGCTATATCAAAAAAACTAAAAAGGCTTGTTCATACTGCTATTGTTATTACTTTGGCGAAGATCCAGCCGAAAAGTTGTTTTTTTCTCTGTTATTCTAAGTTTATTATATCTGTCGGATCAAAAAAATAAATTGTTTGCAGCGCGGCGGCTTCTAATGCATTCTGTCTAATTTGCTTTAGAAATAACTTGACATCTGCATGGATCGGTCTGTCTAGGCAAAACTATTTCATTTAACCAGATATTTATAGTCTTTTAAAAAAAATATATTTATTTGTTTTTTTGTCCGTTTGCTTTTTCACTTGGCTGTGTGTGATTTTTAATTGTGAGATTGATTTTACTGGTAATGAAATTTTAATTTTAATTTTTCTTGTAGTAGTTTCACAGGTTTAATGGCGGCATGTGCTATTGATTTTATGGCCTTGTTTTTGGGTCTCGTCTGGTATAGGCATGGGGTTTGAATGGTTTAGTACCGTGAATGAGATTGATCTCACCAACATGTAATTTAAGGGTCTTTTAATGCTTGAAGTATTTTTAGAACCTTTTTTGAAGCAGTATTCTTGTTTTAGGGCTGTCGTTTTACAAGAAAAAAATAAGAAGCTTGTATGGTGTGTTTATACTGGATTTGGCCCTCTGAAATCTTGGATCTCTTCCAGTGCCTTTCGATGGCAAGGGATTAGAATTTTTTAGTACTATTGGAAATATCTAGTTTTGTGGATATGTGATTTGTGGGTCGTGAAAATCTTTTAGAACACCATTAAAGTATTTAGTTTTGTGTTGCCAAGAAGAAAAGCTTAGGGTGGGTTTGTGTATGGTATTTTGTAATACTAGACAACTATTTAGGTCTAATGGAAGTTTTTTGTCTGTTGTGAATCTGGGTTGTTGTATAATTTTCCATTACCAATATGTAACTATTGTAATTGATGTTTCATTATCATAGGGTTGTGTCCTTTCAACGAGTTACTCAGATGAACATTGTATGCATATGCAGGTATCAAGGAGTAAATTCAGAAATTTTGCATCACCATCCTACCAATGGAAAGAAACCGCACCTAAAAATATATAGCAAGGACAATAGTCTTGAGAATGGTGGTAGGGATTTTAATAAAGGTTCTTCAGAAGGCAAATTTACATTTAATGTGGGAAGATTCAACTTCAAAGGAGGATCCTCGTCCATGAGGAGTCCTGATGATGTTGATCTGTTAAAAGAGCAAGAATATGAAAATGGAAATGAGAACAAAATTATTCTGACTGAACCACTCCAGAAGTGTAATGAGGGATATATACCTACCAGGGCCTTGAAAGAAGGCGGTGATATGCTTTTACAGTGGAAGAAAAGGCCTCGTGCTTACAAGCCAGAATCTAGAAGTATAGGGGAAGATTCTAGCATGCCCCCTAGAAAAATTCTTCGCACTGAACGACAAGCCACAAGGCCTGAAAAGCAGAAAGTCCCTGGAGAATCTCAAGTAATTGTCAATTCAAGAAGCATGACATTAAGGACATGCACATCTCACCGAGAAGCTCAATTTGGCTCCACCAAAAGGTCAGTTGAGGGTTTGAACATAGATTGATGAGAAAAATTATCTGTTCAAAAACATTCTGTTTTCCCTTCTTGATGTGTGCTCAATTACTTTTTTCTGGTTTAATTTTTATTATAGAAAATATGTTTTGCCAGGAATTGGGAAGGTATGAATGGTACCCACCTCAATGGTATTCTTTCTCAAAAGATACATACACATTTACCAGCTTGTCATGACAAGCATGACAAAACAGTTTCTTGCTTCAGTCCAAATGCTTTTGGGAACGGTACAGTAACTGATGCAATGGTTTTCACTTCTACACCGTCAGATGCAGAGGCCCATGCACCTTCACAGAAGGTCAATATGGAAACATTTGAATGGCCAAGAATTTTGTTATCATTATCACGCAAAGAAAAAGAAGACGATTTTCTTGTCATGAAATGCACCAAACTATCCCAGAGACCTAAAAAACGACCGAAGAATGTTGAGAGGGTTCTACAGGTATTAATAAAATCATCTCATGTTTTTCTTGCTTTGTTTTCAGTAGATCTACACAATCAGGATAGGATTCTGCTTAACATGCTTCTCATTTTTGTATTTGTAGAATTGCTTTCCTGGTATCTGGCTTTCAGATTTAACAAGGGGACGATATGAAGTTAGAGAAAAAAAGTGTACTAAGAAGGTTTGTTTTCTCATTTTCCAACATATAGAGCCTTTTTGGGGAATGCTTTTACCAAGAATATATAGTCTTTCCATACATTTGGCTTACCCCTATTTGTTGTGGGCTTTGCTTGCTTCACAAGTCTTTGCATTGATTGAATCCATCATCTTTACATTACAAATCTACTAAAGTGATTGCATTGTTTGTGTTACTTACTATACTGCAGAAACCAAGGGGGCTGAAGGCGATGGAAAGTTCAGATAGTGAATTGGACTGATTGTAGTAACATGAAGGATACCAAGTTCTCCTTTTGACAAGCTAACCTCATATTATTCTCTTCAAAACAGTGATGGATTGATTGCAAATTTTTGTGGTGGAGTGCTGTTGGAAAGCTACTCTGCATTTGCAATCAATTTTGATCTGGATATATATTCACTGTTGCTATTTTCCCCACTTACCAGTGACCTAGCAAAATCTGTTTTCAATCTGAAAATCATGTATAAAGTCTCAATCTGTAGAGTTTGTTGCCGTTTTTGCTGGCTTTAGAAACCTGCAGGAAATAAGGTTTGGTGCAGGTGCCACTGCAGACAACAGACAACTTCTTGTATAATGCGTTTGTAGAGCTTTTAACAATAAAAATTCAAAGTTACCTTGTAATTTGTTCATCTTTTATGTTGTGCAACAGGCCACCTCATGGAAAGGCAAACCCATACAGATATGTTGTGGATGATATTCATGTTACAGGTTAAAATGTTCTGGGTAGTTTGTGTAAGTGTTAACACATTCAACTCAGCAATTCAAGGTTAGGTTTTATTTGACAGAGTTGTTAATACTGATTAGTAACCTAAACTTTCGGTTGTCATTTCAGTATTATAATTGTTATATAGTAAACTTGGCAAAATCAGGCCTGGTGTTTGTAACTGTATTTTCTATTTAGAAAAAATCTTTTACAAGTTATATATATACAAAAACCATTATTACCATTTGTAAAAGGTGCCTATTTTATAAAAGTACGCCATGGTAAAGACTTCCTTTTTCTTTGAATGACATTATGGCAGTAATCCAATTCAATTTCACAAGGTTGGTAGCTCGATGTAGATCCTCCCTCGATTATGCACCTTAATTGTGAGTTGGTTTCTTGAGAACATTGATGACCCTTGATTTTGCTGAGCTTTTAATTAGTTCAAGAGGAGGCATTTCTCTCTTTTCAGGTTTTTTAATAAATAATTAAAATTTTGTTGTACCATCTTGTAATTAATTCATTACAATCTATAATGAAATACCAGGAATGTATTTTAATGTTTTTGTTGCGTTGACTGAAAGAAATCTGCTTGCAAGTTTCTGGAATTTTTAACAAAAAGAGACATGCCCAAAATTTTTGATACAACCCTAAATGGTTACACTTTTAGTATTTTTAAAGCACTAAACCTAGATATTAGAGTGCATTTAATCACCTTTTAGTTGTAAGGTGTGGTAGAATTCTATTTTGAACGCTCCTTTAGAGGTCTTGCTTCACCTGTAAAAGGTATCGTGAAGAAAAATTAATCATTTCATTAAAGACTGGAGTTTAGAAGTTAATGAAATGCATATCATAAGATGTTCTATTTTGTTGCATTTTTTGGTTAGCCGTTGGTTTTGGTTTTATACCTGAATCATGGCTTTCAATGTGCAACATTGTTCGAGCCTTTATTCAAGGGCAAGCTAATGTTGGGGAAACACATGTTACGTGCAAATGCTTTCAAGATACCTAATGAGCTCTGCCCACTCACATTTAATATTTTGCAGTTGATTTAAATTTCTGATTCTGGGTTCATTATCTTTAGCAAAACTAAAGAGTTTCTTCCATTCACTTGATTGGGACCGATGCTATCTTACATTTTGAAATTTTAACTAGTCTTCTTTGTGGAAACTCGAGTCATTTTCTAATCTAACATTGGTAGTTGACCCATTTCATTTTACTGTTCGTAACTATATCTCCCAATGCTATTGCATTTGTGACAGTTTCTGCAAGTCTCCATTGCATTGTACTATGATGAAGATAAACCAAAAGGGATGTCTAGCATTTCTTTAACCATGATGGAATGTAAAAACAAAAGTTTCTACAGATGGTATGGTGTCAAGGTCTTTGAGAGCAGATGTACTTAGAAAGTTTTTGGTTCCAAATCAATTTCTGGACTGGATCAGCTAGAACTGCAGGTAGAGTGTGATGATTTGCCCTAAGCCTGAAAGTGTCGTTGAATGTAATGGTGACCTATTCACTCACAGATGGAATTAAAACAAACATGTGATCAGAGGCTAAAAACATCCAAAACCTGAAAGTGAGGTAGAGTGTGATAGGATCCTAAGCCGGGAAGTGAGGTCTAATGTAATGGTGACCTATTCAGTCACACAGATTGAATCAGAACATGTAGTGAGGGCGAAAGCATCCAAACTTACAGCCTTTGAAGTACTATAAACTGTATACAGATCCACCAACTTAAATATGTGGAAGATACCAAATGGGTTTGTGACATCAGAACAGGTTAGACATGATTTTGATTTTGTGCTGGTGGTGTGCAGGGCCAACCACATATTTCTTAAACTGGTCTAGATTGGTACTCACTATGCTGTCCCCAGGATGCAACTTATCTGGATAAACGGGATGTATGTTTGAACTCCCAATACAAAGCTTTGAGACATATTGTAGGCTGGCATATCATCATCAAATCATCACGAGGTATACCAATTCTTGAAGAGATTATACACTAATAAATAAAATAATCAACCTTTTACCTGGTTTTACGCATCAAGATTATAAATTAAAAGTGTTTTTTTTCTACCAAAGCAAGTGTGGATCTGATTGGGATGTGCAGATTTGATTTATGTAAATCTTTCAATGTTTGCCTTTAGCACATCTTAAGTTTTGTGTTTGGTCTTAAAAACTTGGTTGTATTCTAACATATCCAAACTGTAAGTTCATTGTGTGGGATTTTCAGCAGAGATTTGCTCCTTTGGACATTCTATGTCTTAAGAAGATGAAGGTGGTTGGTTTTTTACTTTGAATTTTGTGTTGTCATATGACTAGGTGGTATGTGCTTCAACAATAATCATCAGCAAGGATAGGGAGGTGTGGTGACTATAGTAGATGCTAAGTGACACTCTTACTATGTTACACATGATTGTGACCCATCTAATGTGATTCTGTGGCAACATTTCAACATTGACGATAAAGCCTTTGGCACTATTGGTCTTTATGTATTGAATAATGTGATTGAAAGGACCTTGCTTTGGCAGTGGCTTGCAAATGAATTTCCAAAGGATCTATGAGTTTTTAATGGTGACTTTAATATATTGGATAAACAAGGCCATTTGCCTATGAGATTGACAACTATCGAGAGGGACATGTAGTTTTACAATCACAATAAATTAAAGCCTGTATGATCCCAATCTTGGTTGCCAAAATGCATCGTTTGTTTGGTACACATGGTCCAACTTGCTTAGTGGTTTTGAAAGAATAGTAAAGTGACTTGACCTTGCTATGATGTTGGTGCAATCTTACTCCTTTGCTAGCTGATATTCTCTCTTGGTTGAACCCTTTTTGAGTGCTTTTTTTGACCGTCTTTGATTTGTTTCTGGCTAGAATGAGGTTTTCATGAACCAATATTGAAAAGATGCAGTTCTTTTTTAACATGTCACTTCTTCACAAGTTCAGATTATCTCATATTCAACACGTATGGAATCTTGTGGCCCATCAAAAAAAAATGTTAAGGCTGCTTGTTGGGATAATGTCATCATATACACCTCAGTTTTAAAGGATTTTTGGTAGAAAACGAGCTGGGATATGTCACAAGTCTTATGTGGCAATGTCCTCAAAGCTTAGTTGACTCTCTGCTCAACCACAAGCAATGCCTTTTCACAAACCTTTGCAAGTTCAAGTGGCCAAGCTATGCCACTAGATGTAGGTGGCTAATACCTACACTACCCAAGGAGCTCAAATCAAAGCCAAACTTCAATAGTTAAAGGTTAGTGATAGAGCTCCTAGGGAATATTTTTAGGTCTTACAAGCAAGAAGTTTTTAATCAAAAAAATCAGAACCATGAGAGAAGATGGTAAATTCATTTGTGGACTTCTCAAAGTTTTGAATGTGTTTCTCCAACATTATTTGAAGATTTTCAAAGCTCAAGATTCTTTTCCAAAATAGGAAGAAGTGCTCAAAACTTGCCTAGATGGGATCCCTTGCCTTCCCACAAACCAAGATGTGGCTTTTGACAAATTCCTTTTGTAGGAGGCCCTTCAGTTGGTACTGTTTTGCATGGCCAACAATAAAGCTCTTGGTTGTTGTGGCTTCTTTTTCTACAAAATCCTTCAGGACAATGTTAGCCCAGGTTTACATAAAGTCTATCTTGAAGCCTTTCATATCACATCTTGAGGCTCTATCATTAATAAAAGAAACCTCAAATTCATGCCATAAAGTTGGCAATATTAAGTTACAATTGGAGGTCCACCACCTTATTGAATATCTCTTACAAAATAATTGCTAAGGCTCTTGCCCTGTGAATTAGACATCTCATCCTACTTGTTGTCTAGCTAGAATAGATTGGTCTTATTTAAAGTAGATATATCCTTGACAACATTATTAAAATTTGGGAAGGTATGGAATGAGCTACAAATTCTAACTATAAAACACTCTTAATCAAAATTGAGTTTGAGAAAGCCTATGATAGTATTGTGCCCTTCCATCCTATCCATGCTTAAATAATAGAACTTTCGTTCAAGTTTCCTTCAATTGGTTCAAATGATTTTTGTGGATGATCTTGCTTGCCTTATGGTTAATCGCATCTAGTTTGAACAATTTAGCTTTTTTAGGTCTTTGTTAGTGGTTCCTTCTTGCACCTTCACTTTATGTTTTGGATGTTAAAGGCTTTAGGTATATTTTTGCCAATGCAATCTCACATTATAGAGTTAAAGTAATTTCCCTTCCTAGCAACAATCAATAACAATTGATCAATGATCATTTTGTAGGCAACTCTTTCCTCACATTGCTTGAAGACTAGGATAATATTAAGCAAGGTTTCAAGTAGCTTGACATTTTCTACTTAGCTTAAGACTCTAACATATAATGGAGTAAAACAAAATTCTATCAATAATCCTTCTCACTATCTTTAGCCTAACTTAAATTCTTTTGGTTGGAAGCCCATTGACCATGAGTAGATCTTCAAGTTGCTTTTGTTGGTAGGTAAATTTCAAAATTTAAAATATCTGGAATAAAAAAAATTTATTTGAAAAGGCCTTGGGATGACTAAGAAATTGACCTTTGAGGTTGGGGTGCAAAAAATAAAACTCCAATAGAAAGGGGTTCCCCTAACAAACCAAAGAGGATGTTGGTGCCAACATTGCATCAACATGATATGGTGCCTAAGATGAGATTAACAATATTGATTGTGACATCATCATGTATGGATGACTGAGCTTGCAACTGACATGGCAAATGATGATAGTAGTATGAATTGTACACATAGACTTTAGGTGTCATGGCATGCTGGGGCTTGGGCCTAACAACTCACATGTGATTAGGGTTAAAGATCTTCTATGTCAACTAGTATGTCAAGAGTACTAGTTGCTATGGAGGGTACTAACAGGTGCTAGGTGGTAGGATAGGGGTTGGGGGATGGTGAGTTAACCATCAATGGATATACTAAGATTTAGATGGTTGGTGGTTAGCAAAGCCACCATGGAGGAGGCCACTAATAGTGTAATTGGTGGTGGAGATTATTAGTTGTGCTATGTATGCAATTGATGACTTAGAGTTTTGTGCAAGGTGCGGGCACCACAACCAAAGAATGACCTTACACCCAATTGGAATCTCCTTGACCTCTATGAATTGGTTACCAAAGAAACTATGAAGACAAAAAAAAAGCCCCCATGACTTGATAGTAGTGATGAACATGATCATGTAGTATGATGGTGTGGTATTTGTATGAATATTGGAAAATATGCAGGGAGGAAAAATTTCTAGAGACCCCTAGATAAAGTGTTTAAATATGCTTTAGTTTACAATCAATCTTAGGGTTTTAAGCATTGCCAAGTGCAATGGTGCAATCCAATTTAGACCAAGATGCCCTTAAATTCACACATTGCAAAGCTTAATTAGACAAACATATGCAAAAAACCTAGATGAGTGTTAGCCTTTCAAAATTCATTTCAAGCAAAATAAAATCCTATCACAACTTTCTTGAGCCTCCTAGACATAATGGCGTAACCTAAAAATATGTATAACATGCCAAAAAGTAGCTCACACCCAAACCCCCCAAAATGAAATCCCTTAAAATTTGATAAACTTAGTGAGCTACCCTAGACACCATGGTTCTAATACCATGTTAGAATATGCTAAGAGCAATTAAGAACTAAGATCTATTGTAGGAATATCCATATACACTCTATTTGACAAATGATCCTAAAACTAAAATAGTGAAATAGTGAGTTTTGAAAATGAAAGAACATGCAAATAATCATGAGACAAAAATGGATCAAACCAAGAATATACAATTTAAGTGTACTATATGAGTGCACATAGATGAGAGAGGAGGCAAATGCAACCAATAAATGAGAAGTAACTCCAACTACCAAAGCAAATACAACCAATAAATGAGAAGTAACTTCAACTACCAAAAATGGGCAAGAGTTACACATGGAAAATGAAATCTACTCTCATAAATGACCCACACCTAACAACCTCAACAAGCTAAACAAGCTAAGCAAGGTAAACAAGAATTTAGGAAATATACAATTAACCTAAATAAGTAAAATAATAACTTACAACTAACAATATATACTCCAAGGTTAGTTCCGTTTGGATTTATTGGACACAAGCCACAATTAAGTTCAATTTATGACCTACACACAAATAAACCTTTTAAATGATGATTGAGGTAGTGTCATCACACCACTTGCACTAATATATATGTGCATTGTACTAAGCCCTAATTGAAGATTGGAAGTGGTATGCAGATACTCCCATATACAATTATATTCTTAGAAAAAGATACAAATACTTATTGCTACATCTTCCTATGATTCAAAAGCTAAATTCTAAGTGGTGTTTGCAATCTCCTTTTATGTGGGCTAAACACTTACAAATAGTTTATAAAATAATAATGGAGCCCATGATATCATTTTTCTTGGTGTTTGTGTGGTGTAAAAGTTAAACTACTCTTATCTAAAGGAAAATTAAAATCATGTTACATTTGTGAACTAGTTAAACTAACAAAGCACATAAAATATAGATTAATTTAATGTTAAACAACAAGATAAATACTAAAAGGAAATTGAATTTATGTTAACACAAATAAAAATTGTTTTGGTGATGAAATTGCAAAGGTTGGATTGAGAATTGGTACATAGGTGAAACATAATTTGTTACTAATAAAGGATGCTATGACAGTTGTGATAGAGATCATCCTTATATGGAAGCATATAGTTGTACATAGAACATACAATCCAAACTATCCAACAGTTGATCTACAAAATGGAGAAAATAGAAGCCAAAAATATGATACTAAAATGTACATTAATCAATTAAATAAGGAAATCATTCAAATAACTGCACAAGTTTAGAATACAAAGTTGATGATAAAATACCAACTCCAAAGAGTGGAATCCTATAATAACTCAGGTCTAGATAGGAAAAATGGTTAAGACTACATAGGAGCTTGCTAATGTGGTTAGACAACTATTTAAGCCTTTTGACTTCAACATGTAGTTAACAAAATGTGTCTAAGTCTAAGAGTTGGGATTAAATGCAAGCAATTTAAATAACACTAATAGTTTATGGAAACATATTGTTAATTTTGTGTACACAGGAGAAATAAGGAAATGGATTCCACCAATAGTGCCAAAGGGGAGAATGAGTAGTAATACTATACAAAGAGCGATGGAAATGGTATTGGAACAAAAACTTGGGAATAGTGATAAAGATAAACCCTTTATATTAATGGTCAGGATAAGGGTAGTGAATATAAATTGGAGTTTCTTCAAGAGAATATGAGGAGAATGTTATTTTTTTATTAAGAAGGGTAAACGATTTTGATCCAGAGCTATGAACTGGTGAGGTCACAAATGGGGGCCTCATCCCCAATATAAATTCTCAACAATTACACCCCAATGGGGTTTGAACCTTGATGGCAAGAATAACAACATAACAACTTAACCATCACACCATGCCACTATTGACATGAGAAGAATGTTATTGTCTCTTCAAGGAGGGATGAGATAATCACATAAGGACAATATTAGGAAGAAAATAATGAATAGTCATTATCTCTTTGGAAGGAGTATAATAACAATAAATGCATCCTCAATTTAGCATAGAGCTTGTGGGAGAAGGTTCTCAACTAATGGAATGAAGAAACAAAAGAATGTTAGCTCTACTGATAAAAAAAATGCATTATTTACAAAGTGCACACAAAATCCTAAAACCACAATGTTAAGTTCAAGAACATATATTATAGAGGCAAGTTATGAACTTGGAGTTTAAGAACCCAAGGGCGAAGTAAATCACACAAAAGATGGGAGAGCTTTCAAGAGATTAGCCAAGAGTGTTTAAGAGAAGATTAAAGAAGAGATAAGAGGCTTGATGACTTGGAACAAGGTTCTTTATGCTTGGAATAAGGGATATTAGTGGGAGAAAACATGTTAGGGTTTCATTTTCCAAAAGAAGGGAGTAGAAACACATTTAAGAGGGTTTTATTTTCTATGACTAATTCAAATTGGTGTGGACATCTACACAACTATGGCAGATTCTATGTTTAGATAGTTAACTAAAGCATAGGGAAAATAAACTTAGAACAGGGCTAAGAAATGACTTGGTAATCACTGGGGAAAAATGCTTAAGAGATAAGCCAAGTGAATCCTAAAATGTGTTAATGGAATGAACACTAAAACATGTGCAATACATAGAGTGAGAATTATAAGGCTATCCAATTTTTGACTCTACATATTTCCCCCACTATAAAGGTTTGTTCCACTAGGTGAAAAAGCCTACATGCTAAAGTACACAAGTAAAATGTAGACAACAAGTTGCATATTTCATTTTTGGAGTATATTGTAAAGAGAGGTACATTGTAAAATCTTCATATGTGGTTTTTATGCCCCTAGACTAATATTTGCAACATAAATGTGTTAGAAACCATGACTTGCAACATAAAGGGTCGAAACGTCATAAATAATCTAGTATATATACAATCTACATGAAATAAATTAGATGACATGCACAAAAGAAATATCCACATAGAAACATAAGAGAAATGCATGTATCAATGCTAAGAAGAGTAGAAAAGAAGATATCTACGTAGTTTTAGAGAAGAGAATAACATATCTATAAGAATATAGATAATATTTTTTGTTGTTAGAAGATGAAGGTATGACCCCAACATACTCTATTGCCAAGAAAATAGATATGGTTCTAGGCCTATTGTACTTTGCCACTAGGAATCATATTTAAATATGGCGTCAAGGATTGCATGCACTAGTGTGCTCTATTGCTAGGCAATCCTAAAGAAGATGACTTGATCCAAGTGTGCTTTGTATTTGGGTTCATAAGATACTAGTGCTAGATAAGTATATCCAAAAAGTGAGAATTATGATGAGAATATATGCCCCTGTGTATAGAAGGAGGTTGTAGAAAAATATCAAGTGGAGAGATGAATTTTAAAATAGAAGGAAAATTTTCCTAGTTATGATTATATTCACTTGATCCTTATAAAAAAGAGAAAAACATGCTATAAAAAACTTGTGGAATGAAATAAAATTTATTCTATGAGAAAATGATGGAATGTTTGCCAAATATGCTACAATAATTATATCAAATGATATAAAAAAATTGTGAATGTAACACCATAAAAAAGAGTGTAGAGTTAGGGATTATATGTAAGAAGCTTCATTAGAAAAAGGAGATATGGCCTACAAGATGTTGTAATTCTCTACATTTTAGCAAAAATCAAGAAAAAATACCTAAAAAATAAGACTTTCCGACCTCGTGACTAAACTAGCTATGGGACTGGGTGGTTCAGATTATCCAATTGTGAGTGGTAGGACTTCTTTTTTGTTATTTGTTAGTTTAGGCCATTTATTGAGACAACTTTATGAGTTGTGATAGAATGCTTAGTTCATAGTAGGGTCTCCAAATTGTAGGTCCATCCTTGTGCTATAGTGGAGTATGTATAGCCACTATATGTTTGTGGAGATGTCCTACCATTGTGTGTAGGTGTCTTCTACCATAATTTTTTTTGAGGGTTTGTGGATGTGTCCTTGGACCTTTTGATTTTTTTTTTTTTGAGATTTTGATTAATATTTTTGTGAGTTAGTGATTTATAATAATATAGGTGTGTTTCAATTATAAAATTTTATATAGATGACTACTTGCTAGTTTGATTTGCATGGTTTTTGTAGTATACTTTGAGTTGGGGAAAAATTATATAACTATATTTTTTATTGGAATATTTTTATATCAAACCTAAATAATCGTTTAGCTACTCGATACAGGATAATGGGTCTTAGGTTGAAACCTCTTTAGTTGACAACCAAGGATTGAGGGGTATCCATTTTGCCATAATCACCTGAGGCACGATCTTGGCCTTATCCCATATTGTGTTGGGGCTTTGCACTCAACAAGACTTGATCCTTGGTGGGCTCATTTAGAACTATTAAACTTCACCACGAGACCAAGGGCCCAAAGAGCAAAATTTTTAGAGTACTTCATGGGCAAGTTCTATCACCTATTGAGATTGCTCATGTACAAATTTTACTCTCCTTAAACCATTTGCATCCTAAAGACACATCTAATTGAAGGGGCATACACTGTCACTAAAATTCCTATATTAAGTTTCTAGGTAGAGATATGTACTACAAATATTGCGTATGTGTAGGAAATGAAGGACCAAAAGGGAGTCCTAAGTGACCACTTCTCTTCTAAAATTAGGAAAAACTGATATTGGATGAGAATTGAAGATATTTATGCTCAAATTTGAAGATGCAATAAGAACAAGACTCATAGTGCTTTGAATCTGCTTTCTAAACCACTATCTTTATTTTGAAAATGGTGTAGATTAAGGGGTTCAAATAGAGGGGCCACTCAAAGTGCTCCTATTTTTTTTTATCAAAAAACATGATAGAGCGTCTAGTGTGGCCCACCTAAAATGTTAACTTCTTTTTAGTATTTCAAAAATTATTTTAGTGAAAACTTAGCTAACACAATGTAGTTTATGCTCAAATTTTTGCTATTTTTTAATAAATATATATTTTTTTATTAATTTTCATAGTGGACACATCCTGGAAAACAAAAACTTGAGTGTGCTCCCCCCTATTTTTTTTGGAAAATAATCAAAAATCATTTTTTTAACAATGCAAAGAATATAGTATAGTTTCTAAAAATGTAATTTTTTTCAAATTTTGATGAATGGATAAAAAAAGAGACCAAAAATGCCATATGTAGGATTTTGACAAAAAAATGGCTACACTAGCAAAATAAATTAAATATCAAAACCTTAAAATATTTGAAACATAAAAAAATTGCATGGTTAGAAAGCTAAGAAGGAGCTTGATGTTATTATGTTATTTTTTTAACTTGACATTAAAATATGTGCAAACATGATGAAGAACACACTCGACATTGTGTCATTTTTTATAATTTTTCAAAAAATTGTTTATGGTTGTTGACAAGTAAGTCCAATCCTTTGGGTTGGATTCCCAAGGAAAATTAAACCTTAAGGGTTGGAAATGTTCAAAGCATACAATAACTTGAGTGTGCTATAACATAGGTGCACTATAATGCACTCATGTTTCGAAGAAGCACAAATACCTTTCTCTTTCTCTCATTCTCTAGGAGTTATAATACTTTAAGGATGTTTAAGAATGAATTCGGATCTCTAGGAGCTATAATGCAAATTATAGGTTTTGTAAATCTTATAATTTTTTCGAGAGTTAAATTTTAGTAATCAACATGCTCCTATCATATTCTCTCTCCATCTACCTCACTCTATCTATCTGCCCATTTCACTCTTTGCCCCTCCCTAAGCTCAAGACCTCTCTCTCTCTCTCTCTCTCTCTCTCTCTCTCTCCTTATCTCCATCCATTTCTCTCTCTCTCTCTCTCTCCTCCCATCTCTACTTCTCTCTACCTACCTACTCTCCCTCCCTCCCTCTCCCTCTCTCTCCCCTACCTCTCCTCCTCCCCCCCTCTCTCTTAGATAACTGCACGAAAATGGGGTCTTAAGTGACTAGTTTTTTCTTTCTTAAATTATAAAAGACTGATCTTAGATGAGAAATTGAAGATTGCTATCCTCAAAATTTGAAGATGCAACAAGAACAAGAGTTGTAGTGCTTTAAATATACTTTCTAAACTCATATTATTTTATATGGTGGAGATGAAGGGGTTCAAAAAGGGGGAGCACACAAAATGCTCTTGTTTTTGCCAAGAAAACATAACATAGCATTTAGTGTGCTACCTCTAAAAAGTTAAAAAAAAATAGTATTTAAAAAATCACTTTAGTGAGAAATTAGCTCACACCATGTAATTTATGCCAATTTTTTCTACTAATTTTTTAATGAATATATGATTTTTTACCAATTTTCAAAGTGGACACATCCTAAAATACAAAAAAAATGAGCATGCCCCCCCTAGATTTTATAGGAAACTAGTCAAAAATCAATTTTTTTACTGTACAAAAAAGAGTATTTTCTAAGAATGTAATTTATTTTTAAATTCGACAGACTAAAAAATGAAGCCGAAAATAGCATATGTACAGGTTTTGGACAAAAAATGGAGACACTAGAAAAATAAATTAAAGATAAAAATTTTCATATTCAAAATGTGAAAAAAATTATATGGTTAGAAATTTAAGAGAGCTCAATGTTGCTATGTCAAATTTTTAACTTGAAATTGAAACACATGCAAACTTGATAGAGAGCATGCCCAAGGTTTTGTCAATTTTCTTACAATTTGAAAAACATGTCTTTGGATGTTGAAATGTCAGTCCAATCCTAGGGGTTGGAAATTCCCAAGGTAGACAATAACTTAAGTGTAGTATAATGCACTCACATTATTGCAAAGGAAAAATGATATCTCTTCCTCACCTTCTCTCTCTCCCACTCTCTACCCTCTCCCTCCTTCCCTCTCTCCCTCCCTCCCTTGATCTTTAGAAATGTCCTTCTACCTCTCCCTCCATCTCTCTCTCTTTGTCCCTCTTTAGATCTTCATCTCTCTCTATACCTATCTATCTCTCCTTCCCCCCTCCCCCTCTCATCTCACCTCTCATCTCCTTATATTCTTCTCTCTTCACCTCTATCTCTCTCCCTCATACCTCCTCCCCATTTCTCTCACCTTCCACCTCTTTCTCATCCCCTCCTTCACCTCTCTCAACCCCCACCTCCCACCTCCCTTTCCCTCCTCCCTGCACTCCTCTCCTCACCCATCCACCCACCCACTCCTATCTACTTCTCCCCTCTCTCTTATTCTCTCTCTCTCACCTTTCTCCATCCCTCTCCCCTCGCCATGCACTCCTCCTCTCCCTATTCTTTCTATCTCTCTCCTTTTCCCCTCTCTCTCTCTCTCCATCCCTCCTCCCTCCCATTCTACCTTTCTCCCTTTCCTTTCTATAATTCTCTTTCTCTCTCTTCAACTTCTACTCCTACCTCCCATCTCTCCTCTTATTTGTCTCTATCTCTTTATGTATCTCTCTATCTTATAATTGTCTCTATCTCTCTTTGTCTCATCCTGTCTCCTATCTTGTTTCATTTGTCTCTCTCATCTATATTTTTATATCTTTATCTCTTTCTCTCTATCTTTTTCTGATTTGTATTCGCCTCTATATCTATTTGTTTGTTTGTTTTTCTATCTATTTATGTTTTTCTATCTATTTATGTTTGTGTATATGTTTCTTTGTGTGTCTTTCTCTTTCTCTTTCTCTTTCTCTTTCTCTTTCTCTTTCTCTTTCTCTTTCTCTTTCTCTTTCTCTTTCTCTTTCTCTTTCTCTTTCTCTTTCTCTTTCTCTTTCTCTTTCTCTTTCTCTTTTCCTCTCCCCCTATCTTCTCTCTCTCACCTTTCTATCTCTCTCCCCTCGCTACCTCTCCCTCCCTCTTGAGCCATCACTTTGTCTCTCCCTCTCTCCCTCTCTCATTCTCATTCTCTCTCTCTCTATTCATCTCCCTCCATCCCTCTATCATTCCCTCTCTCCCTCTCTTCCTCTCTCTATTTAGCATATAGTGTTTAGAGTTTAGGGCTTAAGGTTTAGGGTTCATGATGGAGGGTTGAGGGTCTACCTACCTCCCTGTCACCTCTCTCTCCCCTCTCTACCTCTCCCTCCCTTCTTCCCTCTCCACCTCTCCCTCCCTCCATCATTACCCCTCTCTCTCTCTCTAAATTATTCACGATTTAGGGTTTAGGGCCAAGGATTTAGGATTTAGGGTTTAGCATATATTGTTTAAAGTTTAGGGTTTATGTTTTATGATTGATGATGGAGGTTTTAGGGTGTCACTTTTCTCTCTCTCTCATTCTCTATAATGCCTCCTCCTCCTCACAATTCTCCTTTTTCTTCTCTCTAACTCTCACCTCCTACCTATCTCTCTCTCTCTCTCCCTCTCTCCTTTTCTATCTCACCTCTCTCTATCTCTCTCCCCTCATTACATCTCCCTCCTTGACTCTTTCTACCTCTCCCTCTCTTCCTCTCTATCTCACATCTCTATCTCTCTCTTCCTCTAAATTATTCATGGTTTAGGGTTTAGGGATTAGGATTTAGGGTTTATGATGGAGGGTTTAGAGATTAAATTTATTTTTTTAGGATTTAGTGTTAAATTATTAATGTTTAGTTTTAGGGTTTAGCAAATAGTGTTTAGGGTTTAAGGTTTATGATGGAGGGTTTAAAGATTAAATTTAAATTTTTAGGTTTTAATGTTAAATTATTAATGCTAGGTTTTAGGGTTTAGCAAATAGTGTTTGGGGTGTAAGTTTTATGATGGAGGGTTCATAATTGAGGGTTTAGGGATTAAATTTAATTTTTAAGGTTTTAGTGTTAAAAATTATTGATGTTAGGTTTTAGGGTTTAGGTTTTATTGTTTAGGGTTTAGTGTTTAGGGTTTAGGGTTTAGAGCCTAGGGTTTAGGGTTTTTAGTTTAGCATATAGTGTTTAGAGTTTAATTCTTAAGGTTTATGGTTTGAGGTTAATGATGGAGGGTTGAGGGTCTATCCACCTCTCTCTCACCTTACTCTCTCCCCTCTGTACCTCTCTCTTCATACTTCCCTCTTCACATCTCCCTCCCTCCCCACCCATTCTCTCTCTCCTTCCCTCTCTCACTCTCCATCTCTTCCTCACTCTCTCTAAATTATTCATGGTTTAAGGTTTAGGGCCTATGATTTAGGGTTTAGTGTATAGTTTTTAAGGTTTATGGATTAGGGTTTAGATTTTAGGGCCGAGGGTTGAGAGTTAATGATTGATGGTGGAGGGTTTAGGGTGACACCTACCCCCTCTCTCCTCTCTCTTCCATCTCTATCTCTCACTCCCTCCCTCCTTCCCTCTCTACCTCTCCTTCCCTCCCTCCCTTCCCCTCTCTCACCTCTCTACCTTCCTCCCCTTTCTACCTTCTACCTCTCTCTCCCTATCTCTCTCTCCTTGATACCTCTCCCTCCATCCCTTGCTCTCTCACTCTCTCTACTTCTCCCTCCCTTCATCGTCCTCTCTCTCTCTCTCCCTCTCTTTCTCTCCCCCCTCTCTCTAAATTATTCATGGTTCAGGGGCCATGATTTAGAGTTTAGGGTTTATGATGGATGATTTAGAGATTGGATTTAATATTTTAAGTTTTAGTGTTGAACCGTAGATTTTTGGCACCACAAGGCTCTCTAACTCTTTTAGGGTTTTTCACCTAAAAGGAGAAAGGTAGGCCAAAAATTCTAACTAGGTTCATTCAAATTAGGATGTGTATGATGTTGATTAGAATAAATAAAATTAACTAAATACAATTAGGTGATCTAAATGACTGATTATGTATGCAAAACCTAAGATTTATGCAATGTTTGAAAACATAGTGTTGTTTGCAAAAAGCTTAAAAGAATGAACAAGAATGTAAATTAAACCAAACAGAAGACTGTTTTTCAGAATGTGTGCACATGGGAAACTAAAGAAGACTAGAGAAAAATCTGGAAAACTGATGAAGTCTGATTTTGAGCTGAATGGGACTCATTCGCCACCCTAGGCGAATCAGTCCTAGTTCTGGGTTTTTCTGCACAGAAGTTATTTTCTGTCAACTAGGAACTAGGATTTGCATCTGCCTCAAAACTGCATCTCAAGAGGGACTCATTTTCCATGCATGGCGAATCAGTCCACTTTCAAATTTCTGCAACTTCAAATCTTTGTTTTGCACCCTAACACCTACACAACAATTTCTGACGAAAACTGGACTCAAAATAGCTTAAAATTGTTTGTCTAATGGGGGGTTTTCCTTGGTCAAAACCCTAGTTGGGTAATTAAACCTTAAATAGAGAAAAATATGCATAAAATCCTAGCTTTAGATGTGTTAAAGACTAGGAAAATATGAAATATGACAAAAACCCTATTCTATTGTGCTAGAATAAGAAGTGCAAATATGATTTGTGTGATGCAAGATCTCAACCCTAGAAACATTACAACACATAAAAAAATGGAAATAAAATGACATATAAATGAAAAGTAGACAAAATGCAAACCTTAATCTAAAGATAAAGTGAAAATGGAAGATGGAATCACTTTGAAACCAAGTCTTTAGGTGTGATTTGATGGCTAGTTGCATCTCCTCAACCTAGATTTCTTCATGATTCACCATAGGAATCCATCATCAACCCTTTTCAATGTTGAATCTTGACTAAAAGAGTGAGCTTCAAGACCTGCAAAAACCCTAGTTTGCTGCCCTAAAACTTCAACTTTTGCTAATGAGACTTGTTGCATAAGATTTGTCTTTAGAAATTGCTTTTGTGAAGTGACAATAAGATATGTAAAATGACTTAAAATGAGTATTTATAAGTAACAACACCTTATTTTCCCATTATTTAGACCTAAGAGGCCGACATTCACTGGAAATTTAAGTTGAATTAATCAAATTCCTCCTTAAAATTGAATTTTCCCTCAAAAGGGAATCATTCGCCACCCTTGGTGAATGGGTCCCACTAGAGGGGACTCATTCACCCAAGGTGGAAAATGGGTCCCACTACTGATTTTTGAAGGTGGGTTTTTGGGGTATGAGAGAATTAAGTGTTGTTTGTCAGGTTTTAGGTGATTTCTTAGGTGAAACGAGCCTCTAGATAAAAAATAATAGGTCTTAGGGGCCTATAAATGTTGTTTTGAAGGATAAATGATGTGAGGGGACTTAAAAGTGGGTCTAATTAATCGTGAAATTGTCTCTTTCCTCAAGAGGGTCCAATTTTCTATGGCACAAGTGTTAAATTATTAATGTTAGGTTTTAGGGTTTAGTGAATAGTGTTTAAGGTTTAGGGCTTAAGGCTTAGGGTTTAGGGTTTATTATGAAGGGTTCAACATTGAGGGTTTAGGGTTTATGATGAAGGGTTCAACATTGAGGGTTTAGGGATTAAATTTAATTTTTAAGTTTTTACTTTTAAAATTAAATTAAAGTTAGGTTTTAGGTTTTAGGGTTTATGGTTTAGCATATAGTGTTTAGAGTTTAGGGATTGATGCTTAGGGTCAAAGTTTAGGGCTTAAGGTTGAGGGTTCATGATGGATGGTTGAGGGTCTACCTACCTGTCTTTCTCCCCTCTCTACCTATCCCTCCCACCCTCTCCCCCTCTCTTCCCCTCTCTTCTTATCTCTACCTCACTTCTCTATATCTATCCCCTCAATACCTCTCCCTTACTCCCTCCCTATATCTCTCTCTCTATCACTCCTTCACTATCTAATTCTACCTACATACCCATCTCTTTGTCACTCAATCTCTCTCTTTGTGTCTCAGTCTATCTTTCATTGTGTGTGTTTATATCCCTCCTTCCCTCCCTTCCTCCCCCTTCTCTCTCTCTCTCTCTCTCTCTCTCTCTCTTTGTCTCTATTTCTCTAACTATCATTGTCTCTTCCTAGTGGAATTCTCTATGCATGTTATAACACACTCATATTTGAAGGAGATGAAAAATGGTAAAAAAGGCATGGGACCCTCATGATTTAGGACACACATGTGCTCTTTTCTTTTCTACATTCTGTGTATTATTTGACAAATATTTTTTTTCATGGTGTTGAGGATATACCAATCATTGTTTTCATATTCCACCACTTTTTTTCAACGTAGAAGAAGTAAATTGGATGTTTTTTAGGTCTAATTTTCTTCTATGAATTAATATTTTCATGTTCTAGTGTTGGAATGTTAATTATCATGTTTTTTGTTTGAAGTTGATAATATAAAATCATTTTTTTCATAATTTTAACTAATTCTATTAGATTGATATAGAATTGAACGTTGAATATGAAATAAGTTGGCAAAAAGTTCTAATTTTTAAGGTGTGTGAAGCAAAAAATGAAGAAAACATAATTGTGCAATTGGTGAAATTGATTCCCAAAGTTTTAGGTATATTATCTTCATCTTTCTATGTTTTGTGCATGCCACATTGTCAACATAGTTCATGTGCTACATATCGTACCATTCCTAGTGATAAATATACTGATTTAGGATTTGTATATTTCTAATGACTATCATATATTGCTAAAACTTACGTTAGTCATATTTTTTCTATCACTTGTGATATACCTATACCTTGTACACACATTATAGGAGATACACATACTTCACTTCTCCATGATCATTATAAATTACATACATCTTATGTGGAGAATGATAATAGTGTGCTTATGTGCATCATATTCTACATTTTTTAGCACCTCTCTATATGCTTCAACTTATGACACATAGACTATGAAAAATACACATAATGTACTTATACCTTGTATGTGTATGGATGAAACATCTCATGTTAACAATATATGGCATAACTTATGATTCAAAATGTTTCTCATCTCATACTAAGCCTAATCCTATTTCTAATTTTCATGCCTTTGTTATTCCACAAACTAGTCCTACACTTATGCATGCACAAATTAGGTGTGAGTTATGTGAAAATTGATCTCTCCAAAAAAGTTAATTAGGCCTATCATGTATTATTGGATTGTGTCCTAGCTACTTCATCCATTTATGCATTTGATAAAATTTCATTTACATCTATGGACCTTTCTTCATCTGCTTCTTTAGATTCATCCATACATACATAGTGATTAATCTATCTTTAATTGTACATACCTAACACACCCATGTCATAAATACTTGATTAATCTATCTTTAATTAATTAGTAAACTTGGTATATTTACCTATTAAATTCCCAAGAGGCCTATGACTGTCCTATTTCCTTCATTTTTTATAATTTTGTGCCCTAATGACACCACCTCTGCATGTTTCAGGTTGGAATAAAGTAGGAAACTAAAATAATTCAATTTTATAATAATTTAGTCCCTTTAATCACTAGTTATTATGATTTTCTCATTGCTTTTATAAGTTTTGTAGCATGTGACAATCCAAGTATAAGTGATTTCAATGATTTTCAAAGGTGTCAAAAGTATTTTTGAAGGCTACAATGGCAGTTTTAAAGGATTAGTTTGACATTTTTGTATGAGTTTTCTCTACTCTATTGTACCATGATGGAACTAATCTCTATCTTATTCATGATACATATATGATTCATCATTATTCCAAGGAAAAAATGAAATACTCTTAACACTAGATGATCACGAGGAAGAAAATGTGAAGAAAAGAGAAAGAATGAGGCTACTTCGTGAAAGTTGGAAATTGAACACCATAGAAGAAGACATAGCATCATTCCCAATTAGATGTATGTATTTTCATGTTGTAAATTCAAGGTGTTTAAGTCTATGTTATAAATTGTGATATTTCATCATTCAAATAATGAATCTTTGGTCCTAGGATTTGTAAGTTATTTGTATGTGTTTGTAATTTATACTTACATGGACACCTTTGGAATGAATTATTAAGATTTGCATATCTATGGAAGATTATTTTTATATTGTAATTCTAAAGATTATTCATATGAAGATACTTTTAGGATGCACACATACTTTCAAGTATGATAGAGGTTTGTATGATATATGAATATGAATTTCAAGTGTACATTATGTATGATATTACAGATATGAAGATAAATGGCGGAATGATTTGGATGGTAAGTGCATTTTTTGGGTACTTTGGTAATTGATAAAATATGAGTTTCAAGTGTTGAACATAATTTTAAGAATTCTAATTGGTACCTAGAGATGTGAAGGATAAATACAAACCTAATGCACTTGGTTAGAGTTCTTGAAACTAAATATTAACTTGAAAATCAATTTTTTACCTTTATTGCCTTGTTAAAACCCTATCTAGTGTTTAAGGAGAAAATTTAGAGATTTAGCTTGGGTTAAATGTCCGCCTAATTGATGAAATTGGGCTTGTAGGTCTATTTCAACCTAATACGCTTGCTCAAGTAGGTTTTGTACCATTTTGAGATCTGTGAGTATGTTATCTCTCAAAAAATCAATTTTAGAGACTTAAAGGTCTAATTAGGATTGATAGTTATCCATTTTGAAGGGAATATATTTAATATTTGAGGCTTTCACTATATGAGGAGTTGCATATCTATAAAGGGCATATAAAAGTATGTTTATATTTCCAAGAACCTCCATAAATTTTTTTCCCATCAAATTTATCCTTAAATGGGAAGACTAGGAAGACTAAACAAGGCTAAATAGGCCATATTTTGTGTTTCATATGTTTGAGGAAAATATGTCTCATAATTTTTTTTTGGGTGGGCAGTTGAATGCTAGGGAAGGCCTCTATTTTTTCCCAAGGAACTTGATTATTTCAAGCTACACTATTCCCACACAGTCTCTTAAGAAACCTACGTGCAAAATATTGTCGAACTATGATGAAATGTTTCTTGAAATTTGTGGCACCTAAAAATGTTCCATATGAACCCAATGTAGGGTCCCTTCACAATAACCTCTTAGTTTTTAAAATCTCCAATCTATTTGATCATGGAAAAAATTATTCAGCAGTTGTGAAAAGAGTCATTTGCATTCAATGAAAAGTTTTCAGTAGCCATATTTTACATTTTGTCCATCATGGGGCTGAATTGACTATATCAAAATGTTTAGATGGGTAGGTGAATGCTAGGGAATTCCTCTATTCATTCCCTAGGACAACTGACCATTTCAGGTTACACTATTCCGACGTAGCCTCTTAAGAGTCCTAAGTACAAAAAACTACCAAACTATGACATACTATTTCTCACAATATGTGGAACCTAAAAAATGTTCCATTTGAACTTATAGGTGCACACAAGGTCCCTTCATAATAAAATATTAGTTTTTTTAAATCTCCAATCCATTTGATTGCAGTGATAATATTTCAAAAGTTGCAAAAAGCGTCATTTGCATTAAGTGAAAAGTTGTTGGCAACCATATTTTGTGTTCTATGCATTGTGGGATCAAAATGATTACACCAACATGTTCAAGTGGGCAGGTGAATGCTAGGGGAGGTATCTATTCATTCCCTAAGACAAATTATTGTTTTGGGCTACACTATTCCATTGTAGTCTCTTAAGAGCCTTAAGTGCAAAAAACTACCAAACTATGATGGACTATTTCTCACAATCTATGGCACCTAAAAATGTTTTTTTTGAACTTAAAAGTGCAAGTAGGATTCCTCCATACTAACTGCCCTCAGTATTTTAAATCTCTAATCCATTTGAGCATGGCAAAAAATGTTTTAAAAGTTGCAAAAAGCATCATTTATGTTCAGTAAAAGGTTGACAACAACCATATTTTTTGTTTTGTGTTTCATGGGGCTGAACTGATTGCTATGACACATTTGAGTGGGTGGTTGAATGCTAGTGAAGGCCTATCTTTGTTCTCATAGATAGTTGATTATTTTAGGCTACACTATTTTGATACAATCTCTTAATAGCTCGAAGTGCAAAAAAATGCCAAACTATGACAAACTATTTCTTGCAATTAGTGAAACCTACAAACATTTTGTCTAAAATTATAGGTGCATGTGGGGTCCCTACACTTAAAAAAAATTCCAATCCATTTGAGCATGGTGACAATGTTTTAGAAGTTGAAAAAGCGTCATTTGCATTCAATGAAAAGTTACCGACAACCATATTTTGTGTTATGTGAATATTGTAGGGATAAAATGACTATGCCAAAACATCTGATTAGGAGGGTGAATGATAGGAAAGGCCATGTTTTACACCCCATCTACCCCAATCATTTTGAGCTACATTATTCCAATGCATTCTCTTAAAAGCCTTAAGTGTAAAAGACTACCAAACCATGATAGACTATTTCTCATAATTTGTGACACCTATAAATGTTTTGTCTAAACTTACAAGTGTATATAGGACCCCTCAACAATAACCTCTCTCAATTTTTTGAATCTCCAACCCATTTGACCATGGCGATAATGTTTCAAAAGTTCAAAAACCATCATTTAGATTCAGTGAAAAGTTGTGAGAAACCATATTTTATGTTGCATGCATCGTGGGGCTAAATGTATGTACCAAAATGTTTGAGTGGGTGGGTGAATTATAGGCAAGGCCTTTTTTTGCACCCCAGTTATCTTAATCATTATGAGCTACACTATTCCAATGCATTCTCGTAAGAGCTTGAAGTGCAAAAAAATGTCAAACTACGATGAACTGTTTCTCAAAATCTATGGAACCTATGAATTTTAATTCTAAACCCATAAATTAAATTAGGCTCCATCCATAATAAACTCTCTCAATTTTTCTTATGTCCAAACCATTTGACCATGGTGACAATATATGAAAAGTTATAAAAAACATCATTTGTGTTCAACCAAAAGTTGTTGGGAGCCATATTTTGTGCTTTTCATGTTGTGGGGCTTGAATAAACTATGTGAAAAATTTTGTGTGGGTGGGTGAATGCTAGGGGAGGCCTTGTTTTGCACTCCAATTTTCTTGATTGTTTCAGGCTACACTATTCCATCGCAATCTCTTAAGAGCCCTAAGTGCAAAAAAATGTCAAACTATGACATACCATTTTTTGGAATATGTGGTGAGGTCTCTCTATAGTACCCTATCTTGCTTCTAGTCATTTCGATACCATTTGATCATTCCAACAATGAATTTAATCTTACAAAAAATATTAGTTGAGAGCAGTGTAATGGTAAAAATATAATTTTTTGTATTCTATGTGTCATGGGGCACAACCAAAAATGCCAAAATTTCAAGATGGGTGGGTCAATCCCTCAAAATACATAGATTCTTATTTTCTCATGGATAACCTAGGTTGTCTCATTTATGACTATTATAACACCACTCTTTATGGCTCTACAACAATCATAATAACTGATTTTTATCATTTTTATGGACATAATGACAACCCATTGCTAGATATTAGTGTGCAGTAACCTATGAAACCAAAATAATTCATTTATATTTATTCATGGGATTTTATGATCTTGCAAGTTGTTATGCCTATCCTAGTGTGACAGTGGATTGTAATGTGAATTATGACAATCGTAAACTGATCTTGAAAAC
Organism: Sequoia sempervirens; assembly: GCA_007258455.2. Lineage (NCBI taxonomy): Eukaryota > Viridiplantae > Streptophyta > Pinopsida > Cupressales > Cupressaceae > Sequoia > Sequoia sempervirens. Next base: position 117,595,427 of record VDFB02000363.1, on the reverse strand, counting down.
TCTCCTTTTTTGTGAAAACATCCATCATTACATCTTTGAGTGATCTTCTATAAAAATTAAGGAAATTTTTAAAATTTATTTCATGGTTATTTCATGAGTAATAGGGTTCCAAATACCATGATAACACTCCCATATGACTATCATGGTTGAGTATGATAGTGGATAGTCATAGGAGAATAGTTAGGAAAGACACATAGCAAGGGAACAATCTCACAAGACTTTTCAAATTGGAGATTTAGTCCTTCAAATAAATATGAACACTCTAAATGACAACAAGAGGTAAAGTTTCACCTAATTGGATTGGTTTGTTCATCACTAGTTTTTAGTTTGATATTATTGTTGCATGTTATTTGAAAATGGGTAGATTGTCATGAATGAAGTGATGTACTTCAATATCATTTGTGTGAGAATATGGAATAATAGATTCTTCGACATATTCAATACACATTAATTATCACAATACATAATCATGAGATTAGGTTGTGGGTGAAAAGTTGTAAGTCATATTGCTTTGTGTTGCTTCAACTACTACTTTTTAATCAACTTTAGTGGATGAAAATGCAACATTAGGTTTCTTTTTATAACTCCATAAAATAATGGAAAACACAAGATAAAAGTAGTAACCAAGGGTTTATTTTTTAGGGTCTATGCAACCTTCCAAAATTGAATGTGAAAAATCAACAAGTTTAAAATATTGATTCTTCAAACACTCCAATCCAATTACTTTGCAACTAGCTAATTACTTTGTTTTGGATGACTCATGAATCAAGATAGGATTCCAACTATAACAAACATGTTTGGATGAGTAGTACTCAACTAAATTAAATTTCCTAGTAAAATTCTATGTTGCGTTTTATCAATTTTCTTAGGTCATTTGATTCTTCAATCAACTTAGTTTCTCCAAGGAAAAAACATCATTGTACTCAACACTATAAAAATAATTCCAAATAATAGCCAATGAACTTGTTGCATGTTAGTGTCGACTTTATGAACTTCGTTCTAGCACCATGATTTATGTCTTTATAAGATTATTCGTCTTTGATTGATAGATCCACATTATTTCTAAAAATATCATTGAAAGTTATCCAAATCTTCTCATGGAATTGTGATTAAATATCCTCAAAACCTTAAAGATCACACATGACAAAATATTAATTAAAATTCCTAGTAACTCCTATTGCATGCTTACTATAAGTTTTCCATAACAAAATTGTCATCTTTGTGACAAATTTCCTAGAACAACCACATCATGACAAAACTCTGTGTACTTAATGGCTTCCCATGACATTGTGGTTGCTATTTTCAACCTATAAAATAATCTATCAAAACCATGTTTTGCACAAAGCTTTCACTGAATTGTAATCTAAAGCCTCTTATGATAACATAATTGATGATCTCAAAACCTTGAAGATAATTATTTCTTCTTCATGTGTGACCTTAAAAAGGCCTTCTTCTCAATAGTATTACTCTATCTCATTTCCTCTCTAATACTTAACATGCCAATGCTTAATTTGATGACCATAGGTCAACAAAAAAACATATTAACATAAGATAATGTATCTCTATATCATCAAATACTTTACAATAAATAACAAATATATTAAAAAAGGCTAGGAACTTAGTACCACTATTTTCATGATGGGTATCTCTACTACATACACATGAAACTACTAATACTTTTTAGATCTAATCTTGAGTTATTCATACAACTTAAAGGTACATAAAGATGATACCCAACACCTCATATTGTACACATGTGACTTGCAACAAAGGTGTTTGAAACACGCCCATAGGTCATAAACTAAAACCGAAGTATATTGTAGAGCAAAACTTGTAGAGCTTAATCAATACAACTTGGAACCATTAAAACTTATTGACCTAAAAATAATGCAAATTTAAAACTATATTGGCAACAATTGAACTAAGACATCAGTCATATTCTTTTTGTGGACTAAACATTAGAACAAAAACATCCTTAGGTCCAAAAAGTCATAAATATATAACTATAGGATAACTACAAGTAAAAAAATAGAGACTAATGAACAAGTCTCTAACCATGATTGAAAGCATGTAGGAAAATCTAAAATTGTATCATTTGGAAAACCCTTGATAATGACAATTTGAAAAACATTATTCCACAAATTTATAAAAAAACCACATAGTTTAAACAAAAAACCTACGAAACACCTTGCATGTAATGCAAGCCACACAAACTTGACTATGATACAAATATGAATCCATTCACACATATAAAACACCTAAAAATATACACAGATGATATTTTCATTTTGAATGGGAGATTATCAAAATATGCAATATATAGATTCAACACACTGTGAATTTTCAAAATGCATCTACATGCATCCAAGAACTCTAAGTCACCATACAAAAAACTCCACCAAGTACATGCAACCAAAAGAACCAAGGGGTCATTAGAAGCTCTAAGTCACCATATGAAAAAACTATAACCTCCATGTGACCATTTATCTATAGGACATGTAGGATCTCTAGGCCACCATATGATCACCTCCACAACCTTCACACAACCATGTATCTAGGGGGATAAATGTGAACTCCAAATATCAGATGTCTAACTCCACAACATCCCAATAACTAATGAATTTTCACACACCAAATGGGAGCTCCCAATCACTATATGACCAAGTCTAATAATGAGGATGGAATCCAAGGAAAATTGCAACATGATTTGTAATCCACTCATTACAATCAAGAAAATACCCCATCTTGAGCTTCTAAAGCTTAAATTTTGTTTCATTGAATCTCTCCACCTTCATTCTAGCAATTCATGCCATAAATATATCATAAAATAATATTAACTACAACAAATTCTTATAACAAATGATTAATATTAAAATAGGTCTTACTCTTCTTATAGATCAAACAAGTTGGACATTCTTTGATACCAAATGAAAGGAAATATAAAATAATTTTCTTCTTAATCTCATGCAAAAAATCAGTAGCATATGGTTTTAAAACATATTTGTATTAACCAAATATGGAAAACAATGGTAAAATATATTTTATTAACCAAAAATTCATATAGGAATACAATTTCACATGTCACTAAAAGTACAATATATGTACAAGAAAGCCTTATAGGCCTATAATTTGTCATGTATTAGTAATACAAAAATATCTACAAAACTACCATATATGCATATAACAAAGGACCTTAATGTAATCAATTCCCTCTAGGGGAAGAGAAGAGATCACATGCCATCTTTGACTGCCAATTTGATTGAGAGGCATATGATGATGGTTTATTTCAAATCCATTGACTTGACCTCCTCTCTAAACTATTATGGACCTAAACTTGATACAATAAGAATTATACACATTAATATATAAAAAATAAAGTATAGAATGACATATAACAAAATAATCACTTATTGCATACTCATAGCCACTACAAACCTCTTTTTGCCTCTTTTTGTCTATAATAGGGGTATTCTCACGAGCTAGAGTTATGAAGCCTTGTGACAATCATCAAGATACAAATTAAACCATAAATGAATATCTTTTAGATTCTCACTAATAGACAATATAAAACATAAAATATAATATGAAATTTGCTAATTTGGTTGATACCTCTGTCAAAGGCATCAAAGATGATATTGTTGTGACAACACCATGCTCCATTGTGGTACAAATAATATCAAGAGTATCAATTAATGTCAACATATAAAAATGAAACAACATTATTCAATTACCAAAATATACCTAACATTATTTTTCAAATGATTAATGATTAAAAATAGACAAGCTTACCTTAGTGAAATATTAATGACCGCCTTGAATGGCATGTATTGATGTTGAAGACCTACCATTAACTTGTTCAACATCCAATTTGGGCTATAAGATTACCATTCAAATAAGGTTAAAATATTCACATGTACTATATTATTTATTTACTAGTTACATACCCATGGAATCAACATCATGTAAGTGAGAGGTGGAGGACCACTAGATGCAGGGTAAACACTCTGACCTTAATTTTTTATTATAATCAATCTAGTAATTTAGTTAATTCTTATATTTAAAAATGAAATTTAATAAATTGAATTTGGACTTGTTGAAATTTACCTATCAATGTCATATGTTTCATTTAGTAGACCATCTATCATGACTATCTGATTCACTATAGATGTGTCTTGGCCATGATCATCTTGATCATACTCATACCCATAAATACAAAGAGACTTGTATTTTTGACATAAGTGAGGTGGAGTTGAGGCCTAAAAGTCTCTCCCACATCACCATGTACTAGAGGCTTATTGTGTTGTATAAGGGTTTGACTCAGTGAGCTAATGAACTCTAGGATCTCCACCTGAACACCCTCCTTCACAACAAAAGGGATAATGACATGCTCAAACTTAGGTCTAGCTAGGAGTATTGGTTCCTAGTTTTGGGCACATTGTGCCCCCACCTCTACCTTGGAACTTATTCATGTTGAAGTAATTAGGTATCTCATTGAAGACAAAATTGCAATAGGGTTTCCTGAAAAGTTATTGTGGGACCTCATTGTTATTACGTGGAGGATGGTCAGAAACCATCCACCACTTATCACAAAAATTATTTAGTATCCATTGGTGGTGGCACCAATGGTTAGGGAACCTCCTACAAGTGACCATGTATGGGTTAATTGGTTTGTGGGTCAGTGAACAATAAACACAAGTTAGATTTAATTTTTTTTCTTTAATCTGGTCATTGTTGGAAATATATGCCTCAATCATCACAGGCTGTAACCTCTATTAGATCCAAGTCGGTGTGACATCCATCATGTCTGGCCGACTAGCAGTAGTAACCTTGTTGAAATTGTATAGGTCGTTGTGACCATGTTTCAGTCATGCCGAAGGATCTGATCGTTGTGACTTGTGACAGTCGTTGTAACCTCTCACTGCTCATGAACATCTCTAACCGACTGTTGAGTTTATCAGATATTAGAGAGACTTGGCTGAAAGATTCAAGGTTTCGGTATGAGGTCTTACCGATATGAATGTCTCATCGATTACATATTACACATTTTTCTAGACACGGTCAATGTCTCACCGATATGCCAACACAGCGTGATTGCCTTTTGACTGTTTGACTTTCCTATGTGGCGTCTTGTGGACCAATAGGAGAAGCCGAATGGGAATTGTTGGAAGACAGTTCGTTGTGGCAGTTCTGAGAGGAAAATCGATAGACAATGGCAACATGGTTATACTTTGAGATTGTAGATGATGTTTGGTTAGATGATTCGAAGCATCGACAGATTGTTGTGTGGTTGTATAATTAGACTGATTTCTATTATGTAAAGATTGTAACTTGGAGGTTCTTGTAAAAGTTTGATCATTGTGAAAGCTGCTGTAATCTGGCATCAGAAAGATAAGTCAGAACTTTGTATGTAATTATTTGTTACTGTAATACAAAGTGACTTCTCTTGGTGTGGTGGGTTTTTCTCCCGTAAGGGCTTTCCCACGTATATCTGGTGTTCATCTGGGTTTGTCTAATTCTCTGTTTCTGCTATTTATTTCAAAGTGCATCTTAATTGAACTATAATTGAAAAATTAAAAGAGTCTTTGCATTCTTCCCTGAGGTTTTTTAACATTAGGAGAGTTGCTTCCGCATCTAGCTTTCCTTACAATCATAAAATAATTTGTTTGAATAAAATTGTCTTAACTCTTCCCTCTTGTTTGACCAACTATTGATTTGGCCATTCATGGATACTATGTGGGAGATGATGGATTCTAGTGAATTGGTGAGGGTGGACCTATGCAAGTTCTTTGTTATTGGGTCTCTCAACCTTCTAATTATTGCCTCAAGTTCTCTCATTATTTTCTATTTGACCTAATATATTTTCTTGAGTTCTTGGAGGATGTCGAGGTATTGAATGAGGGGTTTGTTGTGATTTTTCTTCAGTAGGGTTTTGATGAGGAGGTGAATCAATGTTTTGATCAACTGGTGGTGTACTATCAACTCCTCAAAATTAAATAAAATCCACTAAAAAAACTAATTAAATCTTATCTAATTTAATCAAATTTTTACACTAAAAACAAAAAAAACTTACCTCTTTCACCTCAGTGACGTCGTGACATCATTTTGGTAGTGATTTGGTGGACTAATGACAATGAAAGACCTATCTCACAATATGAGTGTGCTTGAACATGGTTGTAGACCATGGGTTTGGCTAAGGGTCATGGAAACACATGAAGTTTTGAGGAGAGATTTTAGTTTTAAGTCAACAGAACATAACATGAGCACATTATAATGTTCTTGCATTATCCTCTCTAGAGGGCCAAAAAGTGGGTTGGCCACTTTTGGTCTTCCATATTTGTGCATTTATCCTCTTCATCCCTCCTTCCCCATCTACTCTCTAGCTCCTCTCTCCCTCTCTACCTACCTCTCCCTCCTTCCCTCTCTTCCTCCCTACCTCTCCCTCTCTCTACCTACAATTCATTACCTCTTCCTCTCTATCTCTCTCCCTCCCTACTCCCTTTCTACCTACCTACCTACCTCAAGAGAGAGAGGGATGATGTGAAAGAGAGGTAGGTAGAGAGAGAGAGAGAGGAGAGAGAGTAAAGAATAGAGGTAAGGGGGGAGAGAGAGAGAGAGAGAGAGAGAGAGAGAGAGAGAGAGAGAGAGAGAGGGGGGGAACTTGCTGATTACTAACATTTTATTAAGTTTGAAAAATTAATAAGATCTTCCAAAACATAGAATCTACATTATTACATCTAGAGATCTGAAACTGTTCTCAAACATCTTGAAACTATATACAAGATGAACCCCAAAATTGAATACATCCAACTTTCTTGGGTTCATCATTGGAAGAGGGGTGAGTTGGTTGGTAGAAGGAAGAGTTCCTTCAATTATGGTTGTTGTGTTCACTATGCGATTGAACAGTTTGATAAGGCCCCTAGTCATGACTGCATTACATTATAACATGACATGCTTTATGCTCCATACCCCTTGTCAACCCATGATTTCCACACCAAACACACCAATATCATTTAATATACATAATTTACCTTTTAGCTATTTCCTATTATTTTTATTTTCTAGACACTTGACCAGATCTATTTTGTACTCAATTTTTAATGAAATAAAAGCTACATATTACACATTTTTCCTTTGTTTTAAGAGAACACATGCTAAAAGATATTCGTTTACATAATAACACATTTTATGGCGATGAGCAAGTTCACCACTAATTTGTGAATGAAGATACGAAATTGCCGAGCAGAACTGAAAGTGCCCATCATCAGATATGCGAATTACACGTAGCAAGCATAAATTTAAAAGTTCTACTATAATTAATAAAGTCGAAAATATTGACACGCCCGGTGGGACTCGAACCCACAATCGCCTGATTAGAAGTCAGACGCCTTATCCATTAGGCCACGGGCGCTGTTTGTGTTCAAAATATCATATTATGTTTATATTATAATTTTAGTTAGGCTTGCAAACCATCAACTGTTTTCTCATTCTATTTATGGAAAAGCACTTGAAATGGCGACTGCCTTTTATATAATTAATCAAAGTTTAATTGGAATAATCGAATTTAAATTTAATTTTTAATTGGGTGCGATGTTAAATATTTTAGTCGTGCAATTGTCTCTAGTGGCTATACAGGGGACCTTATTTATGCTCACCAAAATCAAAGTGGTGAGATTGATGCTATAAAATAAAGATACACAAACTAGATAATATGATTATTGATGAAATTAGTATATATTTCTTAAATATTAATCTATATAATATACGTCAACATATATTATTTTGACTAAAGTAGAAGCTTAACAATTTTGATAATGTTTTAGATAAGAATAAGAAAGTGATGTGGATTTTTTTTTCAAATAAATATTTCTAATATGTCTCTTGCTTTTTGATTTTTTTAAAATAAATATATTATCAACTCTCTTTGTTTCCTTTTGTTTTTGATAAGGATAAGACTATGGCTGTGATTTTTTTTAAATAATTATTGTGTTGCTTTTTTAATTTTTTAAATAAGTAAATATCGTTAAATGTTTGTTGCTTTTTGTTTTTCTTTCACAGATTGTGCTAGCCTCTATAAGCATTGTGTTGCCATTGTAGGGTTACGCGCCTCTCGGTGTAAATGTGAAAAATTTAATTAATAGAAAAAACATTGAGAAATTGATATTGAGATAATTTTTTTTTGAAAATTTATAATAAATAGAAATAATATATTTTAATAAAAAATCTATTAATATATTGTATTAAGAAGAATATATATATAATTAAAAAATAGAGTTGCCAATAAAAATAAAAATGTCAAAAAACAAAAAATAAGGAAGAATATATAAATATAATAAAAATGAGATAAGTCTTACATTTTTTATTTGAATTGACACAAATTGTTAGGGTGTTCTCCAAGGTTATATGTTACAATTTGAAGCACCAATTAGACCTTCAATTCAAGGTCTTTCAATCAAAGATGATGCTTGCATGGTGTCTATGTGACTTCACCATGGGTCATCAATCAAAGCTCGTAGATTTTAAAGGGCTCTAAATTTATGATTTTTAAAGTAGCCCACAAGTGAGAAAAAAATTTATGCTTCCACCCAAATGAATTAAGTAGCGATAAAGTGATATAAGAACATCAAATATCAACACGATACATATTTTGTTCAAGAAAAGAGATTTCCCGATTGATGGAACTCAATCTTATAGTACCAAATTTTACTCGAGCCACATCTCCTTTGTATACTTGGGCCTTATTTTTCCTATCACATACAATCACGATCACAAGTACTGCTAGACCTCAAGATCCCTCTTTTTACTATGTATGGCATTAGGATCATGGGTTTATACTTATCCTTATTTTCATGCCTTAAGGGATGAATTCCTTGTTATTCTTGATCTTTAACTCCTTGACTAGTTCCTTTATGTATATGTTAATCAATTTTTTATTTTCACCGGAATCGTGTAACTTAGTGTTTAATTCTTTTCTTGTTTTTTAAACATTTAAAGATAAACCATAATACTGCTAATTTCAATATGCGTGAAGGAATGATTGTCAAAACGAAGTAGATTACACTTTGTCATTTCAATGTTGCAATACAACAAATGTTAAAGAGAATCATAGATATACAAATGTAGTCTTTTATTGATAATCTTGAAATATACATGTCCCTCACAAGCTAAGGGACTAACTCTCTTATTCAATGAACCTATGAAACAATTCATTCATGAAAAAGTAGAGAAAGGAAATGTGCATATGAAAATTGAACCAGCCATTTCCTAAGAATGACTAGTTGTAGGTTGTATGACTGCTCTGTTGCTGCCTCAAACCACTTGTGTCCCTCCCAGCTCCATAGTGCTCCTCACCCTGCTCTAAAGAAAACATGATGTTAGAGCGAAGCTCTAAGAAATGAAAGATTCAATCCTTACATACACACCTACCTATGCATGTATAAACTGATCCATAAATGCATTAAACAAAAAACATCCAACATATGCATTTATTTTCTATCTGTTTTCTTCATGTGTAGATTTAGGACAAGTCTGGTCATTGTTTCATTATTAGATCAAATGATAGCATGTGGGTTAAATGTGGCTCCCACAAGGGTAGAGCTCAACATGCTTTGAAAGAAAAGGAAATTGAGCAACTTGATCAAAGATTTATCTGTTATCAATGCATTAAATAAATATGCAATCATACCAATTGATCAACTTTCATTATCAAACTCAAAAGATACAACATACTGTGTTGATATGTCTTTCAATCTTCTTAAGTGGACCCTTGATCCAGTTTATAAAAAGAAGTTATTTTGGAGATGCATCAAGTTCAATTATGCATCTTCCAAACAATGAGGAAGCATTTCAAGTTGTTGTCAAGCCCCCCTCACCGTAACCCTATGGGGCAGTCACACATCACATAGGAAAGTGAGTTGTTAGGTCACTCACACATGTGACAGGTGGTTGTCAAATAAAGTTAGAATGAGGAGACTGTGTATTTGTTACACATAATAGAGGAAAGAGCAATGGTTGAGGTTGAATTAGGGCAATGGTACAAGTGTATATGAACAATAATTATGGGATTATGCTACAAGATAACCATGCAGGTTCATATAGGACAACAAACATTCCAATGGTACAAGTGCATATGAACAACAATCAACAATGCATGTTGATCTCATGAAAGAGGACAACTACAATGAAGATATGATACAGAGGCAACATTCAATGAAGTTATGTGACAGTGAAGTGACACAAGATATGCAAGAGGATTGTAAATGGTGGGAAGCATCCATCAATCCATAAATTATAAATGTTCCATCACAAGTTCAAAAGAATCAGACAAGGTGCAATGATAAAGAATACAGTCATAAGAGATGCACTCAGGATAGTCACCAACACTTAGAAACTCTAGATGCTTCTCAATTGAAGGATGAAGAAAAGATGCATTCTACTGAAAAGTGGTCAGAGGAAATATGTGTTAAATCAAGAAAGGCAATTATACCCAGTAGTCATTCAGATTGTGAACAAAAGAAAAATGAGGGAATGCTCCTGATGTGGGTGAAGTCCTTGAAAGGACACTTCATAATACAAAATATCTTATCAGTGAAAAGATGGAGCAGAGTTTTATACAACCTTTTAGAGGAAATCTATGAAAGAAATTTGCAAATATAGGAATATTCTCGAAGGTATCATGGAGTTTTTCCAGAAAAGCAGAGGTATTTCCATTAACCACAATGCATTACTACCATGATGAAGAGAAACATGCACAAAACTTGCTTTTAATCTTAACACATCAATCAATTGAAAGCACAGTATTCAGAGGATAGAGTAGATTTAAATGTAGAAAAAATACATCAATCATAGGCATAAGACAAGAATGACAGTGTATTGTGATCTTGAGTGTAAATGCATTTTTGATAAATAGATCTACATCATAAAATAGAGTACCATAATCAAAGGAAGTCCACATAAGCTATAGGTGCATCAAGGACATAACAGAGTAATCTATAATAGCATTAAAGGAGGAACAACCACTACAACCTACGAGAGGCATTCAAATGTAATGACATCTAATGGTACCAAAGAAAAGAAAATTTGCTTGCAAGTCAGATTTAGTGCTAATCATTAAAGATGTTGGTGCCATATCAAACTTGTTTTTCATCCATAAATGAGACAGAGTGGACAGTCATCATGGGAGGATAGTCACCTTGCTAATTCAATTAGACATTCCTCTAAGCTATATCACAAGGTAATGGATGGATCCTGTGATGTCTATGTAATTTTAGACCCTAACTCACAAGGGAAAATGTCTTCACTTATTGATCTTCAAGGAACACCTATTTCAACTAATCTTGTTGTTGAGCATATGGGTAGTGTTGTCAACAATGTAGATTGAGGTTTCATGCATGGTGGAGTAAGAAGAATAGGGCCTAATGTATTAATTTTATTGGGAGAACTTACCTAGGATGCAAGAATTAGGCATCCTTAAATGGAACTCCTTCCATGATTTTGTTAAGTATGGTCTTTGCACAGGATTCAACTCTAGGAAGCAGGAAACAGAAGAGAAGTTGGGTCTCTAACAAGACAGTTGGGTAGACATTGGCTAAATAGGATTGAAGAAGGTAGTCATGTAGGGGATCTTAAGGACACAATATTTCCTTTGACATTGGGTAGTTAAAATATAGCAACTGGAAGGGAAAACAATGGGTTTGCAATTTATGCTTACTAGTGTCTTTCATGTAAAGCACTCTTCCCTGTTCTTTCAGAGGTGTATACAAAAGCAACAAAAAGGAGGATTTAGAGATCATCTTTGTGTCTGACTGGTAAAGAACCACTTAAAGAGGGTGTTTTCTTGTTTGGTGTTGGAGGGTATTTCATTAAAAAAGAACCAAAAGTTCTTCATTGCACAAAAAGAAGCAAGGTAATCACTGCATTTTCAGAAAACAGTAAAAGGAAAGTTGTTCACAATGACCAAACCCATGTGGGGTTTTGTTTCAAAACATTATTGCATTCTACGGAAGTGAAGCGCATAACTGAAAAATGGCAATATAAAAGCTTGTTACAAAAATTAAAAAGAAAATCCATTTATGCATTATGATGGGCCGTGGCGAGCAGTGGCCTTTTCCCTGCAATAATGAAGAACCCACCTGGGGTTTGATCAAATGGAGCAACATTGTTTTCTTTTTACAAGAAAATGAAATAAACTTGAAAGAATCATTTGTATTCTGCTCAAAATCTAAGCTTTGTAGGAAAATCAAGTGACCCATTTGGGTTTTTTGCAAAAAAGTGGAAGAGTTCAACAAATTGCATGATATAGGAGACCCAAGCAAGGGTTTTTTTTTTCTAAAATGTAGAAATAGACAGAAAATCACGAATGTAGGAAGACCCAGTTTAAAAAATCAAGGTCGAACCCCACAACAGGTTCTTTCTTTTTCCACATTCCAAGAAACCCATATGGGTTGTTATATTTGTGAAATACAAGAGGAAAATCAAAAGATAACATGAGGGTTTTTAGAAGTGAATGTCGAGCTACATAAAGGACACATTTTCCTATTCATGGCCGTGGTGAGAAAGTGCATTCCTTCATTAAAAACAATAGAAAACAACATGAAGTATCATTATTGTCAAATAAAGAATGAAAACAAGCATTTTGCGCTTCATGGTTGAGTTGAAAACAAAAGAAAAACATAGCTTTCTGTTGCTAAAAAACCAGAATGGAGGTGATGATTTGACTTACCTGGAGCTTTTGCTCACAAGTTTTGCGGAACTTTTAGCTTTTGATTTTTGAAAGCTTCATTAAGTTCTCATGGCAGATGAATAGTGAAATAATGACAGAGAGAGCAAATATAAAAAAAAAAAAGAGTCAGAAAAATGTTCATGGCCGTAGCTTTTTCCCTCAAAATGGCCTTTAAAGGTGTGGAAAAATACAGATTTATATACCAAAACAATAGATTACCTGCTATTTCTAGTATTTTTCATCAGTAATCACCGAAAAACCAGTGAGATCTTCATCATCTTTCTATGTTTTTCCCAAACCCTCATGGCGGCAGACCAAGTTTCCAGATTCTTCCAAAGACCGAATGATGATGTTTTTCATCATTTTGTTGTTTTATCATTAGGGTTTGACTTGTGTTTTTGGCATATTCGATGGGATTTTTATCCCTTCTTTTTGTTTAAATCAACTCATGTGAAATGTGAAGGGGCCGAAACTTTATTTCTTCCCTTAGGAATTTGTTTCCTTTCAAGCATTCCTTTTTATTTGAACATTGCTAGGTCTTCATTCCACATGTGTTAGCATTTAGGCATTTTATGCCTTAGGATTGTCCCCTTTCTAATCATTGCTATATGTTTTTCAACATACAACAAGGGAGTGTACAACAATATTTTTCCATGTGACCCTTATGTGATTCTTTGTAATTGTCCAATGCCATGCAAGGTGGACTATGCTTTCCAAGAGTCTTGGAGCTTGGCCATATTGGCAAAGTGTTATTAATGACTATATACCTTTACAAACCAATGAATATGACATGTGTGGGAAAAATGCAGAATATGGTAAGTTAGTGGTCATACCTTGGAGACTTTTGTAAACTTTTAGAATATCATTTTGCATTGACTTTCAATGTTTGGAATATCATGTAAGTGATTTAAAATCACTTTAGTTGCTGCAAATTGTAATACATTTTAAATGGTGAGGCCCTTTAAATTGAGCTTAATTGTAAGGTGATTTGTTAAGTGATTTTGTATAAATCACTTAACAAAATCATTATATTTGATGCTTTAAAAGGCCACGTGTTTTCAAAAACACACATATTGCATGATGGGGATATGGTCAAATGTTGTAATAGGACCAATCATGATTTGTAGAGGTGTGGGAAGTGTGAGATGTTGTTTGGACTCATTTTGTGATGGGGAGGCCAGTTGGAGGCATTTTTTGTCACATTTTTGGGGTGACTATTGACTTGGCATACTTTTCCTTCATGTGGAAGGCATTTTGGAGATTTCTAGAAGGTTCTTTTGGGGCCTTTTCTCTCTTATCTGAGTAGAATCTTCTAGAAACACTTGTGTGGGCTTTTGGTTTCAATTTTTCTTAAGTATCTTCATACTTGAGTTTTTGGGAGTTCTTTCTTTTTCCAACTGAAGGATAGCTTGCTTTTTCTTAGAGTTATTTTTCATGGAGTTGCGTTGTAACTCAGATAGGCCTATTATACAGTAAGCAATTTGAATTAATAGATTGGAGTATTTTAACTTCTCTCTTCATGTTTTATGGTGTGTCATTAATGGTTGATCAGTCTGTTTTGTGAAAATTCATTTTCCTTACAAAATTTTCCCATGTTTCATGCATCCATTTGACAGAAAATGCATGTTTACAGGTTATAAACTGTGTTGTTTAATGGTGTTATTGACTGTCAAGTCTATTTTTTTCCTTTTGAAAACACTGTTATAGACCTCTTTATAAATTGTTGATGTGAATTGTATTGGAAAGGGAGTTGTGTGAGTTGGCTTTGAGATATTGATTTGAATGTGCAAGGTTGTTAGCAGGTCTAGGTTTTTGGTGTATCACCTTAGTTTTTTTCTATATTAGGTTTATTTTATGCAATTTCTTACCCTTATCTCAGAGTTTAAAGTAGTTAGGTGGTATCAAAAATGGGAAGCCAACCCTTATCACTAGAGGTCTACTTTCAAACGGGTCACCCACAACATGAAAGCAGTCCCATGTTAGTCCAAATCTGTTGAGTGCAATTAAAAGCTTAGCAAACAAGGTGCAGATTTGGATAGCTAACAGTACTTGCCCAAAGCGCCACCAAAGTGGTTTTCACTAGAGGACGATTTTTTTCTTTACTGTTTTAATCCTTTTTCTATTTTTTTTGGATTTTTATTTTATTTTGATTTTTTTGTATTTTGGATTTACACCTTGCAAGCTTAGGCATAATTTTTTTTCATATCGGAGCTATTGATGGGATCCTATAGAGGCTCACCTTTTGGTGTGGACAACTGCTAAACTCCTAATTTGTAACTTTCCATGATGATGAATGGTCCCAACTGATTTAGTTCAAACTTTCCCTTGCTATCTGGATTTGGCACTTTTTTTTTATTTATTTCAACACGAGCTCTCTGACCTGGAAGGACCGACTCTTGATCTTCTTATTATAGCTCCTTTTGAGATGGTTCTGATAAACTTGTAAGTGGTTCAAGGCATCCATGTGCCACTCATCTAGTAACTCCAACTCATTCAACTGTGAAACCCAATACTCCTCATCTGTGATAAGATTCTACAATGATATCCTCAGGGATGGGAGCTCAACCTTAATGGGCAGGATGACTTATGATTTGTAGACCAGGGAGAAAGGGGTTGCACCTATAGGTGTGTGGATACTTGTTCGGTAGGCCCATAGGGAAGAATTTAACTGTAGGTGCTAGTCACGACCAACTTCATTGACCATTTTCTTTAGGATCTTCAGAATGGTCTTGTTGGAAGCCTCAACTTGGCCATTACCCTCAGGGTAATACAGGGTGGAAAAGCGATGTTGGCTATTAAATATTTGGCATAGTCATGAGCATCCTAGTTTTTAAAGGGTGTTCCATTATAGGAGATAAGGGCTTGTGGAAAATCATATTGAAAAATGAGGTAATTCAGGATGAATTTAGAGATTTGCTTCCCTGTGATATAGGTCATCGAGATGGCTTCTACCCACTTTGTGAAGTATTTTGTGGCGGTGATAATGAACTTGTGTCCATTAGATGAGGTAGGTGTGATTTTACCAATGAGGTTGAGTCCCCACTATGATAAGGGCCAAGGTGTGGTGATTGGTTGGAGCTCCTGAGCTGGTCCATGGATGAGGTCCCCATGCTATTATTATTGCATACATTTCTGGACATAGTCGTGAGCTTCTTTCTCCATAGTTGGCTAGTAGTACCTCGTCCTCAATAGTTTCTTGGCTAAGGTCATACCACTCAAGTGTGAACCACAAATTTGATTGTGTACCTTTGTTAAGGCTGTCAAAGTTTCCTCGGGATTAAGGCATCATAATAAGGTTCCTTCGATACTTCTACGGTAGAGGGTCTCTCCTAAGATGACGAAGTGGGATGACTTTTTTATAAAGGTTTTCTTGAGATTTGGGGTGGTTTAGGTGGGGAGGAATCCTATTTTTGAGTAGGTGAATATATCATGGTACCAAGGATCATTGGGACTAATGATTTCGCATATGAACTCAGATTTTGGTACCTTGAAAATTGGTACAAGAAGCTTCTCTACAAGGAATTCATGTTTACAGATGTTCCTCGGGATATTTAGCAATGATCCAATTGTGTCCATAACATCCACTGCTTTGTTGTTTACTCTTGGTATCTGTTGAAATGTTATGTCGATGAAGAACTCCTTGAGATCCTCTACCATCTTTTTGTATGGGGTAAGTTTGTCATCCTTAGTTTTATATTCATCATTGAATTGATTGATTGCTAGTTGTGAATCCCCATAGAAATTAAGTGCCATGATTTTCCATTGTATTGCGATTCAGAGTCCTATGACCAAAGCTTTGTACTCTACAATGTTGTTGGTGCAAGGGAAAGACAACCTGTATGATTTTGGGATATAATCCCCTTCTGGTGTGATGACTAGGATTCTTACTCTTGACCCATGTTGTGTGTATTATCCATCAAAGTATACCTTCCAATGGTATGCAATATTTAGGTTGAAAATTGACTCATCTAGAAACTCGAATACCAATGGATTTTCTACATATATAGGAGCTTTGACCAATTGATATGCAATTACTTGTCCTTTGATAGCTTTATGTTCCACATACTCAATGTCATACTCTATCAATATCATCACCCATTTGGCCATCTGTCTCATTAGAGTTGCTTTGGATAAGAGATACTTGAGGGGATCAATCTTGGCGATGAGCCTAATTTGATGAGCCAGCATGTAGTGCCTGAATTTCTATGAGGTAAAAATTATTGTAAGACAATCCTTCTCAAGGAATGTATAGTTTAGCTCATGTACTACCAAGGTTCTACTAATGTAGTAGATAGCTCTCTCTTTCCCTGTTTCATCATGTTGAGCTAGAAGAGCCTAATTTTATGAGCTAGCATGTAGTGCCTGAATTTCTATGAGGTAAAAATTATTGTAAGACAATCCTTCTCAAGGAATGTATAGTTTAGCTCATGTACTACCAAGGTTCTACTACTGTAGTAGAAAGCTCTCTCTTTCCCTGTTTCATCATGTTGAGCTAGAAGAGCACCAAGCGCTACTGTCGTAGCTGAAATGTAGAGGGGTAATGGTGTGTTATGGATTGGTGGCATGAGAACTGGAAGTGTTCGCAAGTATTAATTTATTTGATTAAATTCTTGATCACATTTCTCATCCCGCTTATAAGTTACCCCCTTGTGGAGTAGGTGAGAATAGGGGACAATTTTATCGGCCAACTGTGCTATGAATCTTCTGATTGATTGAAGCCTTCCCTACAGACCTCTCAACTATTTCAGTGTCCATGGAGCCTCCATGTCTAATATTTCCTTGACTTTTTCTAGATCTATTTTGATTCCTCTCATCGACACAATATATCCCAAGAGATTTCCTGAAGTTATGCCAATGACACATTTCTTGGGATTGAGTTGTACCTTATATTCTTCCAGTCTATCGAAGATTGGGCCTAGTGTTGTTATGTGGTCTTGGTGTTTCCTTGATTTGGCAAGGATATCATCCACATAGTCCTCCACAGTCTTATGGGTCATGTCATGAAAGATCAAGGTAATGGCCTTTTGATATGTAGCTCTAAAAATTTTAAGCCCAAATGGCATCATATTCCAATAGTAGGTGCCGCATGGACATGTAAAGGATGTTTTATGTTGGTCATCCTTTGCAATCATAATTTGGTTATATCCTAAAAAATTGTCCATCAACAATAGCATTTCATGCCCCACCATCAGATCTACAATCATATATATGTTGGGGAGGGGGAAATCATCCTTAGGACATGCTTTATTCATGTCTCTGAAGTCAGTGCAGATTCAGATGTCCCCAGTGGGCTTGGAAATAGGTACAAGGTTAGAAATCCACTCTAGATAATTGATGGGTTGGATGAATCCTACATCAAGGAGTTTTTGTAGCTCAAGTTTGACCAATAAGGTGATTTACGGATGCATCTTTCTCAATTTTTGTCACAAAATTTTTGGCTCAGGATATACTACTAGATGATGGATCACCACTTTTGGATCAAGCCCTGGCATGTCGATGTATGTCCATGAAAAATTCACTTTCCTTTCCTTCAGAAATGCTGCTAGGTTTTCTTGCTCCTCAGTCAAAAGTGAGTCAGCATAGAAAGTGATTTGTGGGGTCTCCTTAGTTCCCAAATTCACTGGGTTGCACTTCTCTGCTAGGATGGTTGATTTATCTTGATGGATAACACTAAGGGGAAGATTGAATTCCTCATCCTTTGGCACCTCGAAGAGGTTTTCACCATTAGATATTTCCTTTATTTTTACTATTTTGGGATCATAAAGTGTCACAATATAGTTTTCACTCAAGGATTGAGACGTTAATCTTAGATTTTCAATTTTGCGACTAAGAGATTCAATCATTTCCCCATAGTACACATGTGTATCCAACTCTATGTCGAACCTTGCTTTGTGATCTCCATTTGGTAGATTATCCCTTAGTTCTATGAATTTCAAGAGAGCCTCATCATTTTCGAATGTATCTTAGATCGGTGGTCCTCGTTGGTCACAATTGATTAGTTAGGGGTAAACGAGCTTTAGTTCAGTGACTTGGTGGCAATCATGAAAAGGGAGAAATCCTAAAATAGCATAGGTAGGTTAGATATAGGGTCTTTGAAGGGACTACTAAGTGATACAGGGATTGAAGAGGAAGCTTTGACTATTTTAATAGGAGGATCTTTGCCAAGTATGGCTAACCGTGGAGGAGTACATCTAAGACCAATATTCTTAAGGTGCTTCTCAGGAATGATAGGTTCTAACAGGTCGTTGTCATTTTTCCCGATCTTCTCATTTTTGTTGTAACCCTAGCCAAACATAAACTATAGACCCTTGTTGTCCTCATCCATCGGGAGAATGGTTACAGGTCGGTTATCTTGATATAGGAGACATGAGATATCTTCTTCATCCACAACCTCTTTGCTCAAGTCTCCCCACTTTTTGAAAGTGGTAGTACATGTGAATGTCTAGGATGTGCCTTCACTAGGTTGTGGTTTTCCATGAGATTTAGCAGATTGAGGTAACTTTCCCACCATATATGCACCTTTTTGCAAGTTGGAGTCCCCACAACCATTGTCTCTAATTATGACTTTGATATCCAGGATGTTCTAGATGATAGGTGTCTTTGTCTCAAAAGTGGAGGCTAAAGTGGATGGATCAACATAGGGAGATGTGGGTTCCTCATCATTTTTTGGAACTTGGGGGATCTTATAGTATTTGGCTTCTAGATTCTTGTAGTAATAAAAAGGTGTAGGGTCTCCATGGATCATGACTTCTTGATTTTGGTAAGGGAATTTTACACATTGGTGGAAGGTAGATGTGACAGCTTGCATCTCGTGGATCCATGGACACCCTAGGGGAATATTATAGGGAAGCTCAAGGTCGAGGACTTGGCAAGTGGTTTCCATGATTTTTGGCCCCACTTGGATGGGGAGTTGAATGGTGCCTTGGGACACCTGTTCTTGGTCATCATAGGCCTTGATGGTGATACCTTTACCTTTTTCAATGTCATCCTCTAAGAACCCTATATTCTTTATTAACTACAAGGTACAAATATTTAAGCCTACACCCCCATCCACCAAAACTCGTTTGAATTTTTTCTTATGGACCAAGACCTCAAGGTGAAGTGCACAGTTATGTGATGGTTTAGTTGGGAGGTCATGCTCAGAGAATTTAAGGAGATGAGGTGTAGTGATGTGTCATACCATAGCTTGAAATTTTTCTACATCAGTGTCTGTGGAGATGGTAGATGTGACCAAGGATTTCTCTAGAATGTCCCTATGTGTAGGTGATATTATAAGTGATTCCATGATGAAGATTTGGGCGGGGGTCTTTTCAACTATTCCAAGACACTATAACCACTAGGATTTTATTTTGGATTGGTAGGTGGTGGTGATGGTCCTGGGATAGAAATCTTGCCACTACATGTGGTGACTCCACACTTGGCTGGTCCTTTGATGTTGATAACCATCACAAACTCATCCAATGATGCTACTACATGGTCATAAATATGGTTTACGTTGGTTTAATTATTTACTTTACCATTTTTGTTCCCTTTGTTGTGATCCAGAATGGGATTCATGTATATCTTGAGATCTTGATTTACTATTGGTTGTTCAATGGTTATGAATTTATCATTGATGAGATCTTGGATAAGATATTTGAGTCTCGTACAACTAGTTGTTGTGTGTCCCTTGATCTTGTGAAAATCACAAAGGTGCTTCTCATTATACCAAGGTGATTTAACTTGAGGCTCTTGGTAATTTTTCATAGATGCGAAGTCTGATGAGGTTTGCTTGTACCGGCTATTGCATGATAGATTCAATGGGTTCCCCTAGTGGTGTATACTTACGTTTTGGTGGGTATTTGTTCCTTGGGGGTGGTCCTCCTTGAACATTCACATTTTTTACTATTTGATTGTTTGGTTGTTGTTGTGATGGGTTTGTTTGTGGGGTGTTTTGGTGAATAGGTTGTTGTGCATTGATTTGCAATTGATGAGTGTTTTGTTGTGGGTATGTTTTCATGTTTTTCCTTGGAGCACTAATAACAACTTTGGCATCAACCACACCATCATTGGTATCATTTTTATTTTTAGCCCATGTGCGGGGTTTTCCATTATGGCTTGTCGATGGTCTATTCTCCTAGTACATGGGTGTGCGCCCTTGTGCTATGAGGGCTCTTTCGATGTTGAGATCCTTTGGGATCAGTTGGTCATATGTTGTGATGTATTTCCTTTTCAAATGGAAGCAAATCTCCCCTTCAAGGTTAGAGATAATGGTTCCAATTTGTTGTTCCTTTCGCATGGACCACTTTCTCTTGCTAGCTCTAGATCTCCATCGTTGTAAGAAATCTGCAAATGTCTCTCCCTTAGCTTGTTTAAGGCCAGATAGTTCCTCTAGGCTCACATCCATGTCGAGGTTAAATGAGTAGTTTTCTATGAATAGGTCCATGACTTCTTGCAAATTTTTGATTTCGAGAGGTAAGCGAGAGAACCATTCCATTGCAGGTTGAGCCAAGCTTTGGGGAAAGAGTCACATTAGATAGGAATCATCATAAGCTACTTCCATGCAATGTATGTGAAATTCTTGGATGTGATACTCAGGATTTCCTTTCCCTTGATATTTTTTGAATTTTGTTATTTCGAATCCTGGAGAGAATGGAACCATGGAAATGTTCTTATAGAAGGATAGGGACACAAATCCCGTTGGGTGTATTATTTTTTTCATTTTCTAGATTGAATGTCTTGTATTTGCTGTGAGAGCAATTTGACCTATGTGGAAAGGTCATTTTGTGGATCAAGTGGTGGGATGTGCATGATTTGGGAGGGTATGGTTTGTTCAGTGAAGGATGGGGTGGCTTGCATGTTAAGGTTCAAGGCATTTTACTATGTGTTCGTGAAAGATTGTTGGACGATTTTTTGTGTGAGCAACGCTTGTTGGTATGCATGTTGTTGTTGTTGTGCCAACAACGCTTGTTGTTGGGCTTCTTCTTGTTGTTGTTGTGCCAATAGTGCCTATTGTTGGGCCTATTGTTGTGCTATTTTCTATTGTTGTGCTATCAATGCTTGTTGTTGTGCATGTTTTTGTAAGGCTTGTGTTGTAACAAGGCCTACACTTGTGCTTGTTGGGCTTGCTATTGAACTTGCGCTTGGGCTTGAGCTTGAGCCTGTTGTTGTGCCTGCTATGTGGCTTGTTGTTGTTGTAGAAAATCTTGTGCTTGCACTTGTGCTTGCACTTGTGCTTGCACTTGTG
Organism: Sequoia sempervirens; assembly: GCA_007258455.2. Taxonomy (NCBI): domain Eukaryota; kingdom Viridiplantae; phylum Streptophyta; class Pinopsida; order Cupressales; family Cupressaceae; genus Sequoia; species Sequoia sempervirens. The sequence continues at coordinate 117,573,483 of VDFB02000363.1, read as the reverse complement.
CTTGTGCTTGTTCTTGAGCTTGTGCTTGAGCTTGTTGTTATTGTAGTAAAGATTACACTTGCGCTTGTGCTTCGGCTTGATCTTGAGCTTGTTGGGATTGTAATTGTTGCAATGCGTTTTGATAAGCTTGTTGCACTGCTTGCAATGTGATGTTATACTAATTTGTAGCATTGGGATTTGTAGGTGGAGGTGGAGGATTTTCAGGGATGGTGTGAGATGATGTGACAAGAGGTTGTTGGGGTGTTTTTTGACTGATGATGAGGGGTTGAGTAGTAGATGGTGGATTCAGATTGGTAGTTGATATGATTAGTCCTTGTGAGACTATATTTTGGGATATTTGAGGTGTTGTAGATGATGTGATGATCAGTTGAGAGATTTGGGATGGCGCCACTTGGTGTTGCGATATCAATGGCATGTTTGGAGGATTTGGTACGATAGATGTGTTGATTTGATTTGTGCTTGGGGGGTTGACTTGATTTCGTTGATTTTGGATTGGTGTGTTCAATGAAGGAATTTTCCCTATACCTTGAATTGGTGTAGATGATGATGTCAAGGTAGGGAATGGTGGGTATGGTTGTGATATGTTCCCTTGTCAAAATGAAGATGAAGCATTGAAGGTACCCAATTTTCCAAATAAATCTACTTGTCCTTGTGAGATGTTGGGGGTATAAGCTTGTGTGGAAAGGTCATAAGCGAGTGTGGCATGGAAAGTGGATGAATTGTTTGTATCATGGAAGACAAGGGGTACATATAGTTGTTGGGGGTCTTGTGAGACTATGTTTGGCATACCCAATACTATGTTCGCCTCTAAATTTTGATTGTTGACAAGTGGGTGTTCTTGAAGACCTTGAAGTAGTGAGCTTCCCTTGGTGATCATGGGTTGGCTTGGTGCTTGAGATGATGATGGTTGAGATATGGGTTGCATTATGCTTGGGAATGAGGGTGTGAATGATACTTGTGGGATGTTTGCTAAAGGTTTCTCCACAATGGTACTTACATCAAAATCAGAGGGGAGTTTAGCTCCTTCTTTTTCCAATGCTAACATGTATTGGGTGGGATTTAGTTTGATGACTGTGTTGACAAGTTTGTGGGTTTCTGTATTTTGTACTAATTCGAGTATTTCATCTTGGGACATCTCTTTGTATTTTTTTGTGACATCCTCCACATGGTAACCTCCATCTTGAAGATCTTGTGGTAGTTGAGGGGGATTAGGTGGAGGATTAGTAGATGCCCTAGGGTTGAATTTTGTTTGACTCAAATAATTGTGGTTGATGTTTCTTTGTTTTTATCCATGATCTTCTTGTGTTGTGACCTTGTTTGGACCATAAAATTGGGATCAACTTTTACAAATATGTGGGATGAACCTTTTAACTCCTTTGGTTGATATAAACTTTAGGTACGAAAAGAAATTCTAGGATATGGTAGGATCAAATGATGATGATGTGATAAATGAGGGATGAATGGTATGGATGTTTGAACTTTTGAGAACTTTGGATAAATACTAGACCCTAGGATTTTTCATTTTGATTGGTTTGATTTGGATGATGAGCTTGTAGATCCCAAGATGTTAGATGTGATCTTAGGATGAACTTGTCCAAAAGGGGTGCTAATTTAACTAAGTGTGTGAGAAAGGATTCATTCCCACACACCTAACTAAAAAAGATGATTTTGATTTTGGTCTAAGGATTTACCAAAAGTCTAGCATAGATGATTTTTTTTAAGTTCTAAAAGTTGTTTGTGAGATGAATTTTGATAAAATTTTTGACAAATGGAGGTGTTGGTTTTGATCCTAGATGAACCTAGAAGGACTTTGTTTACAAGACCAAGGTGTTGAAGAACATGCTAGACCTCTAAAGTTTTCAAATCCAAAAGACCAATCTTGACTTAAATGAGGGGTTCATATTGAGCATACATGTCTAGATTATTCAGAAGAATAAGTCTATAAAACCTTGTTACCAACTTGTTCCTGTTGTAGTATTGTATTAGGATACATCTTCTAATATACTTTGAACTATGATGTCTAAGTTTGAAATGGCGATAAGTAGAACTTCGTTTTTTAATTTTGACTTTGTGAGAAATAATGAAGAAAAACACATGTGTGGGATTCAATTGTCTTTTTATCTAGATTAAATTAATTTTTTTTTTTACCACATCAACTTGTCTTGTTTAAATTTCAAACTAAATGTCTATGTCTTAGCTCTCTTTCATTCCACAAGGTTCGTTATGTGAAAGTCAAAGAATCAAGGCCATAGTTTCCTTATGTTGACTTTGAAGAGAGTAAATTGAGATATGATCCCAAGTATTTAGAAGCCTCTAAGGGTAAAATTCGTAGGGACAAGCAGTAATAATTGGACTCTTCAAAGGTATTCACTCTTTCCAAAAGGTTTGGTACAGTGAATGTTAAATGTTTTTTTCAATATTTTGGAATCAAGCAATGTGTTCGACTGACTTGCAAAATGCATAATCCTAGGCTAAAGAGATACTACTTGTTGAGTCCCCACTCAAATTTCTCCAAACACTAAGACAAAGTGAACAACTAGATATTTTGTGGCACTGGCTCCCCCTTACATGGCACACACTTCTTGGGAACACCAAATCTCAAACCCTGAAGGATTTCTTTGTTTCGACTATGAATAGTTGAATGTGGGACGGCTTTAGAATGACCGTTTCTACACCAACAAGCATAAAGGTTTTTTGGCTTCTAAAACAATCACTTCTTAGTAAGGGCTTTTATTCAAGGTAGCCATACACATGGAAAGATTAGCTCAAGATTGTTTCATTCAAGAGGCCTCTTATTTGAAATATCTTTACTTTAGCTTGTTACCACTTGGGTCGTTCCCACCTTTCGAAGCGGGGTGGCAAGTCTCTAAAGGTATACAAAAATAAGAAAGTACATTATTTTTGACCTCCCATATCACATGAAGCATAAGGATAGGGCATACACAATTCCTTTTCATCACACTAGCATGGGTTCATTTTAAATCCAAATCAAAATATGTGGGTGGTTATACAAAATATCAAAGGAATGCTTTTGATTCTCAAGATTGTTGACTAGCACGAGAGAAGAGCATACACATTCAATGGTGAAAATGCAAACCAAGAGACATGGAAAACACTTGTTAATTTTAACCCTCAAAGCAAATGTAAGTTCATTTTAAGCACCAAACTGAGTGTGATTTTGCCTTGTTCAATTGTGTCCCACATAGCAATGTCTAGTAAATTTCTAAGTTCAATTTTAACCCAACTTGAAAAGCTTAAGTAGATGGTTAATTTTAAGCCCAAAGTAATGCTAGTTGGTCTTGAAACAAAAATGAAGCGCATAATTGGAAAGCCTAAGCTATTACAATGAGCATTAAAAAATGATTTTATTTTTCCAAGTTGATATCCCTCTTTAATCTACAAAGGTAGTGTTGGGCAACAAAGGTGGCATTGTATCTACAGTAAAGGAAACACTGAAAGTAAAGACAACACTCTGGTAACAAGAAAAAGTGGTGCTTTGTAGCAAACATAGAGCAAAAAAGTGATGCAGTAGAAGCAAAAGCGGTGCATAAACAAAAATGATTGTTTATCATAAAGCAAAAATTAACAGTTTGGCTGAACAAACATAGGCAATGCTCTTTCAAAGGTGGCACAACAAAGAGTTGTGACATCAACATGATGTGATGAAGGTGACGCTATATGTAAAAGTGGCGGTCTATGTGCAAGAAAAGGTCACGCTATATGTAGAGGTAGCGTTATATGGATCCAAAGGCAGTGTAGCCTTCCTGTAGTTGCAAAAAAATCAATTTCAAGCCAAATTATCAAATTTATAAAAGGTTAGCCCTCCTTCTAGCACCAAAATGCAAATGCCTAATCTACAATTTGCTAACAAGAGACAGACAAACAAGGTTAGTCATGTTAGAAACCCAAACAAATCATTCCCTATGTGATTCTCAATCAAACAAAGACAAGAAAACATGAATAAAGCATGAAATAACATAAGATAAAAGCATGTAAACTCATCTAAGTTGATCAAACCTCCATCCCATAGGGGGATTGGCGCTCCTTTGATGTGGAAAGTATTCCTTTCCCAATCCCTTTGATAAGATTCAAGATTGTAGATTATTCCAATTACATGTGATTGACTCCAAATGATGATAATAACTAGCTAAGATGTGATGGAAATGAGTGAAAATGCCTATAATAAACCTGCATGAGATTGTGGATCCATTTTAAGTAGAAGAGGATTCTACTTATAGGAGTGAAGGGTTGAAGAAAGAGTGAAATTGGTGAATGTGGGATTAAAATGGGAGCCAATAGGAATGTGACACTTGTCACAAGGCTAATGGATGGACGTGGAGCACATTTTGGGGAATGTGTAGAGTTAAGAGGATTTAAGATAATTGAATGAATATGGTTGAGGGTGCAAGATAATGTGGTTGAGGATGTAAGAGAGGTTAATGCCCTTGTAAGATAAAAGATGACATGTAAGAGGGAGTAAATGTATTTGTAAGAGGTATTTATGGGTGTGTAAGAGCCTTTTGAAGGGAAATTGAATGAGGGAGTGGTTGGGAGGAATATTCCTAGGAATATGCCATTGTGAGGATAAATAAGGTAATTAGATAATTAAAAGAAATGAATTTCATGTGCAACCAAGTTAGTTGACCATGGGTTGATTTAACTTTAGGGGAGTTAAAAGCTAGATAAATGGGTAATGATGATTAGAGAGTGATTTGGAGTTAATTAATTTAGAATTAATCAACTTGAGTGGGTTAGGGGATTGATGACATTTGATTTTAAATAATTGGATTTATTTAATCAAATGAGAGGACTTAGGCAGATTTAATTAAATGGGATGAACATCTGTTAGAATAAGGTGAATTAACCCAATAAAGTTAATTATTTGATTAATAATAGAAGTTCATGAATTTAAATTAAATAATAAAGATTATTTAATTAATTGGTTAGTGTAGAAATGATTTGGGAAGAAATGATGTTAGTTAATCAGAATTAGATGCATAGTATCAATCAAGACTTTTAATTAAGTGTCCACACCTTTGCATTCTCATGGAATGGATGGGAAAAGGATGTATCCCTATTATATGTTGACATTAATAAAGCATTCAAGGGAGTTAAGAATTAATTTAATAATGCTTTAAAATAGAGAAATTATATATTCTCAACTAGAGAACTGAGAACATACCAATAGAGTCACTAGGTGCCTGAAGGATATATTCAAGGATTATAACTATTGAGAACCACACTGATATTCCTAGAAAAATAAAGTAAGGCTCATTAAATTGTCCCAGAAGGTGTGCCATTTTTTTTCACTTGGAATTGCACCCTTGTTGAATCTATTGTTTAAAATTCTAGTGAAACATGAGATTGATCTCAAGGTGTGGGACCTTGTAGCTAAGATCAAACTACTAGAGAAGGCCAGATTCATTTATAACTTGGATGCAGTAGTTTTGGTCCAACATAGCATAGAATAAATCTAAAACTAACTCTATTCTATCATCTTACAAATAGAAAAGGGGAGCGATAAATGTACAAAACAAAGGGGTGGTGATACACCTAGATTAGTGGTGTTCCTTCCTACTCACTTCGACACAAAAAAATAATTAAAATACCTAAGGAACTCACACAATTCTCTACTATATCAATTTCTAAGGGGTATATATGAAGGTTAGCGTTTGATGATAATTAAGAGGGAGTAGGAAAACCCACAGTTAACACATATAAACAAAGTTAACACAACATACATGTTAGATGGATAGGACAACTAAGAGGGGGGGAGGTGAATCAATTGTATACTCTAAAACATCAAAAACCCTCATTAACATTCAAATCTACATTATCCTTTAAACCCTTATCAACCATTAAACCCTTAACATGCAATAACAAAATGTAAACATGTAAAGCAATAATGCAAACACATCAAACACACAAGAACACCAGATTTATGTGGAAAACCCAAGAAGGTAAAAAACACACTAAGGATTAGCTCACTCATATATGAATTATAACAAAACACAATAAGGCTCACTGCCCAGAAAGATAAAGAAAGGCTCACTATTGATGGCTTACTTCCAAAGGAATCACTATACAAAAGAAATAAGAATAGAAGAAGGGGTGGCTCACTACCAATTTTAACTTCTAACAATTCATCTCTCATATGCCAAAGGTATAGTTCCATTGAAGCACAAACAACTCATCAAAATGATTGAAATATAGAAACTTGTTGATGGGTTTTTTTGCACTTCTCAACACAAGCAGCACACAAGTGCACTACCTCTCTTGAAAGGAAACCTCCTACAAGCAAGTTGCAGAAAATTACCCCAAGGTCTCTTGGGTGTTAGGTCATGACAATGCTTGGAATAGTTCAATTGGTTGATGTGATTTTCTAGTAATCATAGGGTGGACTTTATGGTTTATAAAGCATGGGAAGTTGGGTTTGCAAATGGAGTTTTAAAGTGTTGGAAGTGAATGAACAGTGGCTGCCCACTCAAAACAACAAGCTAAAGCTCACCATGTTCATTAGGTTTAACATTATGGTGATGCTTGAGATCCTACTCTAACCAAGGACAAAAAGAAATAGTGAAGGGGAAAGGGTTGAGAAAGTTGTTCTAAATCTAAGCCATGAATGAATAGTAACAATGGAGGCTGCTACAGTAGACAAACTTTCTAAACTAAGTTTTGCTTGACCAAGAGGAACCTACAGCTACAAAAAACTAGTGCAATTTCCTAAGGTTTACAAATTTTCAGATTGTGCATGCACTTCATGAACATACAACTGAAATAGGTTGCAACAATGAAATAAAGAATCCCAAGCAAACTTTACAGAACTTGTCATCAACAAATGTTAAAAGTATGGGTTGAAAGTCCATCAAATACCATAACAACAAACACCATTATGACATCCATTCAAGAAACTAACAACTAAATATAATATGGATGTTGAACCATACATGCATAATGAAAAAACTCAAAAGAAACACCCAGATTCATGTAATGTTTCTCTCTATTGCTACAATATGCCCTTTAAACCAATTCCCAAATACTTACAAATGAGGGGAAAGCCCCTATTTATAGTTTTCCAAAGCCCAAATGAATGGCTAGGATTGATTTACATTGTGTATTCTATATTCATTACAAGTTAGGGTTTCACCTACCCCCAATATATGGCAATTTAAAATACATCATTTGTCTTTTCCCTATTTTGTCATCTAGTGACCCTGGCACTGTAGCAATTTTGTCCTCTAGTTGTTTTATGGGTTGTGGCTGAAAGCTACCTAGGTTGCCCCCTGTTTGATGTGTTCACAAAATTTTCTTCAGCCGATCAATTGAACCATCTTATGGGTTTGTATTTCTAAAGAGTGGACATGCTACTCTAGATCTCGAGTGGATAGTTCTTGACGGATCATGATCGTGTGATGAAAGACAAAACAACTCCTTGTTTTTTATTTCATTGGGCACCCATTGGACTTCCTGGCATTGACTTCCTTTGGAATGCTACCATTGTTTAGGAAATCATCCCCTCCCAAGAATCTTCATTATCCTAGGAATGCTGACAAGTGAAGGCTTCCCCCTATCAGGCACCGTCTGTGTAGGTGATCTTTGATCATCATTTTCTTTGCAAACCTAGTAGGTGGCATGTGGATTCTTCATTTGGATTGCACTCTTCATGATTTCACCTTCCCCCTCCCTTTCCTCTTTAGATAAAGTCTCAAATCAAGACTCCCTTTAACAGGGCTCCATGGATAAATCCTCTAGTGGTACAATTTCATAGGCGGGTGCATCATGAGCAATCTCCTTCTGCAACAAGCTCCTTTAGCAATCTCCATTCAGAGTCCTGCACTAGGATAATAAATCAAATAAGGCTTATGAAAATAAGCCAATACCCATAAGAATGACAAAAAACCTTAAATTCCTCCACAATGGTTATTTAATTCCTTTAATTATTCACCTTATTAATCCTCAAAATTAAAGGGAAGATAATACTCGCACGACCGCATAACTCCTCCTAAGAATGATCCATCCATGGTTCAAATACCCTCCTAATCCTCGAACTCCTATTATCATTATGTATTTAAATGGTAGAGCCTACTTGCCTAGATTATCGAATATCCCCCTCCCATCCTCGATTGATGATACTAACTAAAAGAGAATGACCCATTCTCATTATTTCTTATTGCGAGAGTATAAAACTCTACTCTTCTTCCCACTTCACACCATATGAGTCCAAATTAATTCCTTCCTTTTAAGACACACGTGTTCTATGGTTACCCGCTAGTGGGAACACCAAAAGGGGAAGACCATGAGCATTCACTATTCCCATTTGACTGTTTGATGGGTGAACGAGTCCACCAAATGCCCTCATCGATACAGAGCCTATGACATAAATAAATGTTTATGTTGTTTATAAACTTAGCCACAGGCTTATAAATATCCTCGACCCCCCCCATGGCCAGGTGAAGATCCAAAAGTGTCAAGCTAATTCCTTCATCCCCCTGCGGTCCTAAGTTAGCCCCTCATGGAGAGTCAGAGTATATGCAGGCACCCAATGTGGAGGTACGTGATGGACGGGTTGGGCGGGTATGGAGAAGCGGGAGGCAGCTTGGAGGAAAGTCATTTTACCGGCATCATGGATGGAAAAACCCCTATGGGAGACCTCCATTGAGGGGGTTGTGGGTGAAAGAGCGCGAGACATTGTGATGGGGAGGCCACGTCAAGAAATCCGTTGTAGGAGAGATGAACTACAGGCTCCGCATGAAGTGAGGCCATCATAGTGAGTGTGAAGAAAAGACTATGGAGGGTAGTTTGTAGACTGTTGTAATTATCAACCAAGGAAACAACGACATTGTGAAGCACAAGATGTACATAGGTGATGTCTGCCAAGGGGTTGTGGGTGAAAGAGTGTGGAAATTCGGGGTTATGATGTCGCTCGGATGATGACAAGACATGAATAGAGAACCCCTCAAAATAAACATCAGTTCCCACTCTCTTGGAATGTTGCATCACTTGAGTGTTTATTAAGTATGTTGCTTGAAATGTGAGCACTATCCATCTGCTTGGCTTTCACCATTCTTCGATTAGAGTTGCATCAGCCAGGTGGAAAAAGGCTTCAGCTATCTTTAATGGAGACTTTCGATCATACTTGAGTAGTGTTCCCCCATGCTTGTTATAGGTGATTCAGAATTTACTAATCTTCTTGGGAACTTTGTTGGTCTACTTGTGCCTGTCATCCAATGGTTTGATTTTGATAGTTGCGACAGTCCCATTATAATAGTGAGGATTTTGGCCTTTAGAAACCAATGGCCTGCAAAAGGAAAGCTTGTGGGAGTAAGGAACGATGCTGCTTGGTACCACAATAAGACCTATCTCTAAATTCCTTACGTCATTACACAAAATTTGACATTCCATCGAGACTAAAATAAAACTTAAGATCATATTTCTTAAGTCATTGATCATCTTACTTTAGAAGCTTCAATAAATTTATGGCTCCCTTTGCTTGTGCAAAGCATCCCTTTAAATGGAGTCATGGCGATGCAAAATGGTGCCAGTAGATTCAACAACCTATATGCTACAGGTTTTTTAATTATCATGAGCCACAAGTTTCCACCATCCTTAGAGCATATTATCATCTTGACATTTCTCAAATTCAAGTTCATCATCCATCCCAAGGACTTGATTCTATTTTAGGTGCCTTGGGCTCATTATTGTCATTGGAGTTCATTTCATTCCTTCTGATTATCATCCTCCATTCCAAACTTTAAAGGTTGCATGATGAAGGGATCGACCTTCATTCGATCATCATTGTTACATCCACTTCACCAAGGGGCCTTTGTCTTTCACAATTAATTGGTCACTAATGAATGTGTGAATCATGTGGTCTGAAATCATGCCAAAGCTACAAGTTTTGTGTTTGGGGCATGGGAGGTTTACCATTTGTAGAGACAAAAATGTGGGGTGTCGTTAATGAACGTCATTATGAAATGACCAAATGAGGTGTGAACCCCATGTGGAAGACATCTGTGGAGCAGGCTATGGGAAGGGGAAGGCAGAACTCCTTGGTGATGACGTTGCTAGGATAATGACTGAATGTAAGCAGAATTCTGCATTATGGCTCCCGCCCAGGTAGTTTTTTTTAAATAAACATCCCATGTTGCACCCACATTTCACATCCACGTTCGATCATATTACCATCAATCTCCTTAATGCCTGCATTAGTATTTCATCAAAGCTAACTTCAACTCTAAATAGTAATGTTGCAATTGCATATATCAACTCGGATCTCATTCAAATCCTATGTTGCACCTACACTTCAGTATTAATTGGTTTGTCATAATTTCATCCTTCTCATGCGCATAACAAGTCATTGGCAGATTTTGGGGACTGTAACTCCTCATTAAAATTCAACTAAGAGTTGAGGCATACCCATACTCAACAATATATATATATATATTGTAAGCAATTCAGGCACTTTCAAGCATTGATGGGCTCTTGCAGGAGAAGTGGGCGGCATGACAGTGTAAGAGTCCTACAAGATTGGGCCTTCATAAGCTTTTAGCAAATAGGTGATATTTGAATGAGGCACCGATAGTCATTGATCAATGAAGACTAAGTGAAGTTTACTATGTCGCCCCCTATTATTTGATCTTAATGGCCTTTGACTTGTTCACCTCGTAACACCATGCATAGGGATAATGCAAGTAGTTCACTCATTGATGCTACTGGAAATGAGGGAGTAGATGCAAAATGAGACCATGCCTCTTATGGGAATATAATGCTAGTGTGTTGCATAGCCATGCCGTTAGGAGACGGTGAAGAGGTGGTCGGTATCCATGAGCCAATATCCCATAGCAGAAGGAGTGATGTGGGGTTTCATAGTGGGGAGGATGTTTGAGAAAATTTATTTAAGAGAATAGCATAAGATAAGCAGAAGCCTGCATAGCAGACCCCAAATGGAAGACTGTCATCATTTGTGAAGTGAAAATCTCTAGTGTATGGTGCCATCCTTCCCCAATAACTAGTATTGGCCTAGAATTCAACATTCATAAACACCACACAATCCCTAATATTATGCTCAGATAGAATAACATGGAAGTTAGAAACGAGCATGCCGATTGTGGAAAAGTTGTTAGGGAGGAATTTTATAAATAGCGAGGTAGATCATGGCCCCCACAATAAAGAAAGCCTATAGGGACCCAACATTGGGAACCAATCTTGAAGATGTTGCTAAGCATGTCATTCAAGAATGGTCGAGTGAGTGATAGCCACGATATCATGAAAGTCCGCAGTGAAGTGAGTGCAAGTGAATCAAGCGGGCACGTTGTATATGAATAGTGAGATGATAGACGGCTACCACCATTAGGAAGCTCGTAAGGGGATGATGGTGTTGGTGAGTTACAAGCTTACAAAACAAGGAGGCAACAGAGCCTTGCCATTATGAAATGATGTCGTGGTGATGACCACCCACAAATGGCGGCCCAGGAGGGTGGACCCACTAACGAGCTCTAACTCAAGAATCTACTCATGGAATTAATGTTTCATTTTCAGGAAATGGTATATGCGGGTCTCTTAGGACGGGGCGGCGTGAGAGCTTAGCCATCAAACAATGGTGGTAAGGTGAAGGAAAGGTGTACGCAAATACCTACAAACATTTTGGACTTAGGAAATTTTGAGGTGTGTTGGGCCTAGCTTGGTAACGAAAATGGCAGCAATAACGAGACCAAATGTGGAGCCCGCCATGCGGGAAAAAGTTAAGGGTCAACCACTGCCAAAGAAGATGCACGAATGATAGTCTGCATGGAGTGACCTGTAGCTGCATGTCTATGGTGCTCGATGGACGCAGCAGTGAAGTTGGATGTGGGATACACTACGCGGGTATACATTGGGGCTCAGGTGCAAGAAAATGGTAGAAAGCAATGGTAAATAGCAGGAGGAGACCTGCAAAGGCGGATCCATGAGGCCAGACGTACGTCGGGGTGATGAGAAGGGGAAACCCACAAGATCCAACCCACAGTGGAAAATGACTTAGTGAAATTTTGATGGGCCAATTTGGTCATGGGGAATTTGGTCCATTTTTAAAGCATATGACCAGATTGGGCTTAGAAATAGGGGCACACAAAGCAAGGTGAGAAAAATAGCTCGTCAAGAGAAAAAATAGTTTGTCGGGAGAAAAAGAAAGGGGGCCTCTGCCTTTGGCAGGGCATGTGTGTGAAATATGCACAACAAAACCTTCTGCTCACTGTATTAGGAATTCATAGGCATTAATGTTCACAACTTAGAACATCACACTTGATCACATTCACATCTTTCACATCACACACTTTTCTCTCTACATCCACACAACTCTCCTTGCATTTATACCATCCATGACCTAAAACAATCTCAATTAGGTTGGCATTAAGGAAATGTATGCACCTCAACCGTGCAACATCAAATAGGTCAGCACCAAAAACTTCCACAATATAAATAAGTGAAGCCAAACCATGCGACTACTTAATTAGGACCCAAATCTACACCAACACACTTCTCAAAACTTACTCAAACAACAATTATCCTTTGCAATTAGTGCTAGCATGCCAAGTCAGCTAAGCCTACACTAACATTAACAAGTGACACCAAACACACCTCTCAAGGTCTAGAAAAATGTCGTAGACGACACAAAAAAACTCCACAATATCCATACAATATATTAGAATACTCTAGAATCATCAGAATATTTTACACAACTACTACAACCACTGGAAACTCAAGAACACCTCCATTCTATGCAATTAGACATATTGGCACAAACATCCAACACACCAAATAAATTTTTGGAGCACCAAAACACCTAAAAATATAAGGGAAGGTAGATACAAACATTATAAGCATGTTCCCATATCCACAACATTAGAACCTTCACTACGAAGAAATGCGAAGCAATCTCATTTCTCCTAGACACCCTATTTCACTAGACATACATACTCTCAAACACATCTTCCACTGTAGAATGATCCAAAACCTAAAACTCTAGATATAACAACTGTGAACACCTTTGATCATCACATCCAAACTGCATGAGAATATCTTCAAGCATGAAGAAATGCAGAGTAAAACACTAAACACCACTTTATCACACTGAACTCTCTTTTATTCATTTTTTCTCAAAAGTACTTGGAAACCAAGTGAACCAAACACATTTGCATTATTACTTATCACATACATCAATGAAAGCATTGATGATAGTGTTGGCCTCCTCTAATGGTCCAATAACTAAGCCCTTAGAGTTGTGACTTAGAGATTAGACATCTACACTAAGTAGTTATCTTAATCATCATGAAGGTGCATTTCATTGTCAATCTAGGGATGTAAACTTGAAATGGATTAGCACTATATGTGCACTAGGACTCCACTATAGTCATCCTTAAACTAGAAAATAAACAATACTAAAAATAAAATGCTAGAAAGAAATTAATGTAAGCACTGGGCATGAATCAACAACTACACTGAGCATCAACAAATAAATTGGAAATGGATGACAGAAATATAAATATCAGCAAACAGACAGGAAACTACTATCTTTTCATTGGCTACAAGAATAGTCACATAACAGAGTTCCAATGGTTGTAGGAACATACAACTGTTGAGGCTGAAACTAGTTACTAAATAGAAAAATAACTATTAAACTAAATGGATGGAATTCTCACCAAGTGGGCCCCCTTAAGTGAGTCTTCCTTAAGCTAACTCAGATGCAGCAAATTAGAATATCATTTTATTCCTTGAAAACATGATTACAACATATCAGCAATATGATTGTATTACTTAAATTGAAAATGCAAGTACAATCTCAGAACATCCAACCTTGTGAAAAGGGGCATCTAACCATTATTTATAGAGGGAAAAGCTTCTAATTAACCCTAACTAACTAGGTAGTTGACTCCAAAAAAATAGGAGGATTCCATTTATTGAAAGCATAGAAAAGAGAGGGAGGAAGGTATGCATGCACCATATTTAGTCAAAGAAGACTTGCCTCAACAAGGATCCAACACAACACACTTCCTAGATTTGTTCAACTAACAAACATGGTCATTTAAAAGGTAGTTACAACTTCCATACGAGCTAGGAATTTCCCTCCATTGGAAGTTTCCCTCCATTGAGAGTTTCCCTCCATTGACCTCTTTAATGACCATCTTTTTGACTTCCTTAGCAACCAACTAGCTAGCAGGAGCTTCTTCCACTTTGCAAGCTTCATTTACATCAGCATCTTAATGTGAACCTGCATAATGACATTAGCACACACAAAACAATTGCATATCCATAATTACCTTAAAGTAACATCCATTCAACCACATGTAAAATTAACATAGATAATTCACATAGCAGGTTAATATTTTCAAAAGTCACGAGGATAAGTTCATGCCCAAGGTTCATAAATTTAGAGAAGCAACATGGAGAGTGTCATCAACCAGGTTCTAAATTCTATAGTAACAACAACAAATATATGATAAACCCTATCAAAATTGAGCCATTATTTGGACTCATCATCTTCCCCCAACCTAATGATCTGTTGGTCCTCCAGTAGAGGGAGCTCTATTCCTTTTCCTTGTCCAAGCTTTGAAGTCACCAATTGCTAACTGTCCCAGATCAGTCTCTGCAGTATCTGAATTTGGATCCCAGTAGAACCCTTGCTTGTTTTTCAATCTACTCCACCTTGGCCTTTCTATAGCTATGTCATACTGATATTATCTGTAATTTGGTACTGGCCACAACAGAGTAGGTGGTTGGAATGTCAATGGAATTCAATAGTGTTGCTTCATCCTTCCAATCTGTATGTACCTAGTACTTCATTTACATGTTGCAACATAATTTTGCAAGGAATGGGGTTCAACCTATTTTAACTGATCTGTCAAACTATTCCATCTATGTGATAGGTACCCCAATACTATTTTCCTTGTAGTAACAACTACCTTCTCATATTCCTAGTATGCTTTATCCCTAATAGGAATGATCCTATTTTTGTAGCTCAAACGATAAAGAATTTTATGCCATGTATAGTAAATGTCTGAAGGGTTACTAGATTTAGCTCTAAGAGGCAAGGGGGTATTGAGTTCTCTTTCCTTGTATGTTTCAAACCACTACCCCCAACTGACTTCATTTTGGATCCATGACATGAATTCCCTCAAGTGAATATCTCCAAGGGATAACAATGGGTTCCAATCATGATCATTAGGCACAACATAATTATGCAAGTACAATTCACACAATAGATTTTTAACTTCAAGAGGAGAGGATTGGTAGGCTTGAAGGAACTCATGTGGGGTTTCAATAGAAGGGTTTAAACTAGAAATAACCCTTGATAGTTTCAAAGAAAGATGACGCTCCTTCAAATGTAGTGCATATACTCTTGGAGGATTTCTACATGCCATCATTTGTGGCACTAGAGCCACCACATTATCTACCTTATCCTTCAATGCAACAATCTCTGCATTTTTCTTCTCAATTTCTACATTTTTCTTTTTGACTTCTTCATGTAGCTTGAGTCTTTCCTTTTTTATTTCTCTTTCTTTTGCATTTCATTCCATAGGTTCAGAGCTACAAGATTCCATGAAAAAGTGGGAGGTTTATGTTTCCCTACCAAGATCTTTCCTTGCACCAACTCATGTTGCTCAAATTGCTCCAGTTGCAATGGTTTTGGTTGCTCATCTTGCTCTAGTTGTAGTGGTTTCTTATTTTCAACCTGCTTTGCAACAACAACAACCTCTTCTAATCCTATGTTTTCTTGTTCCTCAAAAATTTCTTCTACCTCAACATTTACCTGCCCCTTAGGAGCTTATGTCTCCTTCCTAGGTGTTCTTTTGAGTCTAGGGATTCTTTTTGGAGGCATATCAATAGCTAGATCAGCTGGTTTTGATTTATTTAGAGGGATTTTATGTTTCTCAACGGCTGCAGGAAGACCATTGTCATCAACTCTCCATTTCGTAGAGCTTGGTGTTACTTTATCTGATGTTTGCTTCTTGGCCTTCCCTTTTCTAATTTCTAACTCTTTCATTTTTTCTTCCTCTTTTCTAATGGTAGCCCTAGTACGAATAGGATTTTTAGGGAGAACATTGACATTAGGGTCTGAGGATGAACTTCCTTCATCTAAATACTCAGATTTAGAGAAGCCAATTTCTATTGTTGATTTGGTTGCAGGAGGGTTTGTGCTAGGGTTTGTGCCATAGGTTGAAGCTCTAGGAGTGGTTTCAGCAACCTTCTCACCCCTACTAAACCTATGAGCTTGGAACTGAACTCTATGACACACATTCTCCACTCTGAATTGATAAATGCTTAAAAATTCTTCCCATGACATACCAGACACTTCTTGTAAAGATTTTTCTACTAACAATTTTATCAAACAGTGATGGTAGATATAATTGTCCCTACCTTTTTGTGTTTTAGCTGCCATGATTGCAAGTAGGTTGTACAACACATTTGGCACATTCATCCTTCTTCCATGTATCATATGGTTCAGAAGATTAAAATGCACAGAATGGAGGCACGATTCGCGACCCTCATAGGTAATATATTTGATAATGTAGACAACAACTTGTTTCCACTTTTCTGGCAGAGAAGTTCTCCTTGTTCCTCACTTATCTACAACAAGCAAAGGATCACTAGGTTCAGTGAATTCTACCCTAGCTGACCTCTCATTTTTGCTACCCATAATTAGGCAAACATCTTTGCAAAATTTTATTTCCTGCAATCCTTCTCTGAACCCAATTTCTTCTACTTCCTACAACTCTTCTTCAGTGCTAACACCAATGTCATGTGACTCTTCAATCTACCTTTTTGATGGCATTATGACTATGACTAAGGCAATAAATAAACATAGATGGGGGGTGTCATCAAGGAAAATGGTGGTAGTTCAATGTCATATCATACATGCAAGCCGTCATTTCAACTATATCATTCAAATTTTCTCATTTTAAATTTGTTGCCATGTTGGTGCATGGATGACATGTATGACACATGGACATGATGGGTTCAGACTCCCCCCCAACCTAAATAGAGCATGTGTCCCCACAGGCTAGGATGTAATTATGATGTGACAGGGCAGAGTGCAAATATGTGTTATGTGAAATATAACATTAATATAAAACAATTAAATGAATGCATTTAAGATAATTAAGATATAAAAATTTGTTACACACGTACCTAAAAATTTGGAGTGTCATTTGCAAAGAATGTGGAAGGAAATACAAGTTACTTAAAAAGTACATTTGAGCAATTAAATGAAGTGGCAATGGAATAAAGGGATGGTGAACTGAAGTGATGGTTGAGTTATGGAAGAGAGAGAAAGAATGGAGATGGATGGGCGGATGGATTTATTGATGGATAAATTGATTCCCACAAAAGTGAAAATCTTTATTGTGATTGCATGCATACTTTGACTAGTCTGAAGGAGGCACACTAGGTTTGCTTCCTTTGGCTGTAGGAACTTTGGAGGTTTGGTGTTGAATAAATTGTTGCATGAATTAGTGTTTGGAAGTTGGTTTATGATATAACCTGTGACAGTGATCATTGACCAGGAGCTTTAATCTAACAGGGTCAATGGTTGTGAGCTAAAAAACACCATTGGAGAAGACTTCTGCAACTTCATATGGTCCCAACCACCTAGTTTACAGTTTTCCTACATTATCTTGATACTTGGAGTCATAAAGGAGGGCCTAGTCACCTAGTTGGAACCTCTTTTCCTTTATGTATTTGTCATGCCATTTGATTCTTTGATTTTGTACCATCTCAGCATGATGAAGATATGACTTTCTCATTTCATCTAAGGCATTCAATTGCATGATTCTATCCTTCTGTGCCTCAGATATGTATATCCCAAGATCTAGTGCATTTCTAAGAGTTTTATGCTCAAACTCTATAGGCATTATGGTTATTTTTCCATACAATAGTTCAAAAGGAGTGAAAATAGTGGTTGTCTTCCAAGTGGTTCTATAAGCCCATACAGCTTTTAGCAACCTATTTTCCCAATCTTTCTTGTGAATAGCCACTATTCTAGTCAAGATAGCCTAGATATTTCCCTATTGGTCACCTCAAACTGGCCATTCGCTTGAGGGTGATAGGGGGTAGATTTCCTATGTCTTACATTATATTCATTGGAAAATGTTGTGACAAGAGTTGATGTAAACTGAGCCCCTTGATCAGTAACTATCTCCCTAGGGACTTCATAACATGTGAAGATTTCTTCATAGAGGAATTCTACAACTTTATTGTCTCTGGCATGTTTAATAGCCTTGACCTCAACCCACTTGGTCACATAGTGCAAACCAAGATGTAATATTTTCCATTTGATGGTGGATCAATTGGACCTACAAAATCAAGTCCCCATTTATCAAATGGTGTGATGACTACCTGAGGCTATAAAGACATCTCATCAGATTTAGTTGGACGGCACATCCTATGACATTTATCACACTTCCTAGTATACTTTCCTGCATCCTTATGAAGTGTGGGCCAGTAGTACCCTTTATTAATAATTTTCATTGTTGTCCTCTTAGCTGCAAAGTGCCCTCCACAGGGTTCATTATGACATGTATGTAGTATATCATGTGTTTCATCCTCCCTTACACATCTCCTCATTACATGATCTGGTCCAATATAGAATAAACACCCTACAATAAATGAGAAAGGAATTTTTTTCTCAATAAGAACCCTTCTCTCTTTTGGAGAGAAATGAGGGGCGACCCTCCCTATAACTAGATAATTGGCTATATCTACATACCAGGGTGTGTGTACATTGATGAAAAACAAATACTCATCAGGGAAGGAGTTATCAATGACTTGAGTGTCCTCTAATGTAGTCAATATGGAGAGAAATTCTTCCACAACATTTTCCTATCCTGGTTTGTCTACAATGGTGATGTCAAATTCCTGCATTAATAACAACCACCTGGCTAACCTTCCTAAAATCAATGGCTTATTCATAAGGTATCTTATGGCTGCATGGTCTGTATGGATGAAGACTTTATATCCTATTATGTAATGCCTAAACTTGTTGAGGGCATAGAATGATTTCCAACATCTCCTTCTTTGTCACTATGTAATTAAATTCAACTCCTTGTAGGTTCTTGCTGACAAAGTAGATTGCATTCTCAATTGCTCCCTCTTTTTTCCCCAAGACATCCCCTATAGCATAATCAGATACTTTTGTATGAATATGAAAAGGGAGTTCCCAATTAAGGCTTTTGAGCATAGGAGCATGGGTTAAGGATTCTTTTAAATCAGAGAATGCTTTGTCACAATCCTCTATCCACTAGAAGTCAACATCTTTAGTTAGAAGATTATAAAGTGGTGTTGCCATCTTACTGAAATCTTTTATGAAGCACCTATAGTATCCTACATGTCCCAGGAAACTTCTAACATCTTTTTGCTTGGTAGGAATAGGAAGATTGGTAATCACCTCAATCTTGGTTGGGTCCACTTGAATTCCTTTCTGAGAGATATAGTGGCCAAGGACTACTCCTTCCTGCATCATTATAAAGCATTTTTCATTGTTCAAGGACAAATTATGGTCCTCACATCTCTGCAAAAATTTTCTTATATTTTCTAATGCTTCTACAAAATCAACACCATAAGTAGTAAAATCATCCATGTAGATCTCCATGCAATCTTGTGAGATATCTGAGAATATACTAATAACTGCTCTTTGAAAGGTTGTAGGTGCATTACATAAACCAAATGGAAGTACTAAATAGGCATAAGTCCCCCAAGGACAGGTAAAAGTTATCTTCTCTTGATCTTTAGGTGCAATTTGTATCTGATTATAACCACTGAATCTATCTAGGAAAGAAAAATACTACTTACTTGCAAGTGAATCCAGTACTTGGTCTATAAAAGGAAGAGGAAAATGATCCTTTTTGGTGGTAGAGTTTAGTTCTCTATAGTCAACACAAACTCTCCATTTTCCTCCCTTTTTAGGCACAATTCCAATGGGGACACCCATTGGCTATCTAAGATGGGGTAGATAAATCCTGCATCCAATAACTTTTGGAATTCCCTTTTTACAATCTCCCTCAATGTAGGGTTGATTCTCCTCTATGGTTTCCTTACTGGTGTGTAGTCATCTCTAATGTAGATCCTATGAGTACAGAGCTTGGGATCCAATCCTTTCATTTCATGGTAATCCCATGAAAATGCATGTTGATTGGTCTTCAACATGTTTGTTAGGGACAATTGTTGTTCTTGACTCAACTTGTTGTTAATATTCAAATGTTTTCCTTCTAAAAGTTGTGCTTGTGTTGTCAACTCAATCATGGTTGTTTCACTGATGCTTGGAATTTTTAACTCATATGGCAACAACGTATGAACCATATCTATTGGTCCAGGAGATTCAAGTGCAAGAGGAGCAGGCAGAAGTGACTTCAATGGACTTGCATAACTAAATTCATGAGTGGATGATTCTTCATGCACCTCATAATGGTTCTAAATTATATGGGATAATACTTCATCTTCTTCCTGAAGTAGCATGAAAGGACTTCTTCCTATCATCATGTTTTTTGCCACCGAATTGACTTCCTCGACCTCTTCTCTAACATGTGGCCATATGGGGTTATCCATATCATGGGATGGTTGGGTAGGAGGATAGAGAATAAAAAATTTAGTGCTTCTCCCATCATAAATAGTCATGTCCCCTGACTAGAATCCAATGTAAGCATCTTCTATAGCTAACCATGACCCACCTAGAATAATGGGATACAATTTAAGTATATGTTGTAGCTAACCATGACCCACCTAGAATAATGGGATACCCTCCCAATGTAGCTTTAGGGGAAAGGATCATGAAATCTACTAGGTACTCCCAAGAGTCTAGAGTTACAACAAGGTCTTCTACTATACCATCTAGTTTGAAAGTGGAACTATCAACAAGCTACAAGATAGTAGGAGTAGGTCTCATATTTGCAACATTTAGTTGTTGCAAGACATCCTTAGTCATCACATTGATCGTTGCTCCCAAGTTAATTAGAGCATTCTTTACTTGGATTCCATTTATAATAACTCCTACCACATGACTACCTGGGTCATTGTATTTAGGAACAATAACTTTCCCAAGCATGATATCTCCCAATTGTCTCACCAAATGAACAGTAGTGGGGTCTTTCTTTTTCCTCCCTGGATTTTTGAGACATGCTTCCTTGATTGTTTTACTATATATGGGGACATATTTTATAGCCTGGATAAAAGGTATCTTAACACATATGTGTTTCAACTGATCTAGAATATCAAAGGTTGTTTCTTCCTTCTCTTCCTTTTGTTTAACAACTTCTACCCTTTGAGGAAATGGTGGGTGTTGATCATATTGCTGATCTAGTTCAGGATTTTCGGTCACATTTGATTGAATAGGGACTTTTTGGTCCTAATCTTCTTCCACGGGAAGCTTGGTGATGATAGGAGTGGAAGGAGTTGGAAAAGTGGTTCCTGAACATAGATGAATATATCAATCACACTCACAGCATATGTAGGAAATTAATTAGGATCTACAGAGTAGATTGGTTGTTGTTGTGGTTTGTTATTTGGGTTAGGTATGGGTTGAGCTGGTAACTGAGTAGTTCTAGGTGTGTTAGAACTTGAGCTAGTAGGAGGAGGCATTATGGTAGGCTATTGAGGCTGTGGAGGTGGTTGCATGTAACTAGTTGCCTGGTTTGTCCATTGTTGTCCTCCCCTCCATTGGGGTGTATGTTGCCAGTTTTCTGGAGGTTGTTGCCAATTCCCCTGGAATTACTACCAATTCCCTTGAGATTGTTGCCACTGGGGTGGAGAGTTTTGGTAATTGGGCTAAGTATTTGGAGGGTTGTTCCAAGGCTGAGGTGGATAGCCTCCAAAGTTAGATGGGTATGGGGGTTTCCATTGATTACCAGATGCATAAGAATTAAAATAAGGTCCACTAAAAGATAATGGATCTAGTGGCATACCTTTTCTTGGAGCCCATGGTATTCTTTGTGCAATGTAGAAAACTTGATCATCATCAACCTGAACTGCCCTAAATTCTGGTGGAATCTGCTTGTTGTCAATGTTGGCTACCATTTTGCATCTGTAGTCCTCCTTCTTTTGTCTGCAGTGAGGAAAATATTCTGCCAACATTGCCTCTGCCTCCTCTTGTTTCTTCTTTGCTTGAAGAGTGTCTAGATGAGTAGCCATATTGTTTATGATGTCCTGCTTGAAATCTTCCAACAAATGAGTGATTTCTATCCTTGAGACTCCATTGGTGGAGGATTTACCCATATAGGATTGGTAACCTCTTCCTTTCTTTAGAGTTTCCTTGGAATAATTTTGACATATTTTCTTAATATCATCCTAGGGAACTTGGGTGATATCTCCTCCTCTCATCAGGTCCAGAGCATCAATGTAGCTCTCATTGATCCCTCTAAGGAAGAGAAACTTTTGAGAATCTTCATTGAGTGCATGATTTTCATATTTTTGTAGGCAGAACAAGAACCTTGAAATATAGTCCTCCAAACTTTCATCTTTCTTCTGCTGCATCCTGAAGATATCATCTCCTCTCATATCACTGCCCCTACAGTATTCTTTATACTTCTCAACAAACTTTGTTTTCATATCATCCCAAGTCTCTACAGTATTCCTACCTAAGCTCATAAACCATCTTAATGCAGCTTCTTTCAAGGTGGTAGGAAATAATTTAAGCCTATGAGCATCAGTGGTATAGTCATAGCTTCTACAGAGGATATCAAACCCAAACAAGAATGTGTTAGGGTCTTTTGTGAAAAGCCCATAGAAATTACGAAGAATTGAATCAGGGATGTTCTTGAGATTATCAAATTCATTTTGATGAGTTATAGGAAATGGAAAAGATGGCTTGTTGGGTCTGTTTGGATTTGTATGAGCCATATCTACTTGATGGAATTCCAAATCAAATGGATTCTCAATCAGGTTTTGGGAAGCTTGGTCTTACGAGGAAGTTTTAGAACTGGTCAAATTGGGAAATGCATCAGCAAAAGGATGTGCCTCCTCTTCTTCTTCATCTCTTAGCATATTTTGAAACTCAACTACCTGGTTATCAGGATTAGGGTCATTAGGAAGGAATCTCCCATGAGAATCTTTTCTCCTACCTCTATGCATGCGGTATTAACTCAGTATCAGCCAACTCACACAAAGAATTGGTGAAAGAATAGAAGATAATTACTTTTCTCAAATGAAGGGTATGCTAAGAACAAACTTTAGAGATACTAAAGCAAGAAAGAAACTATAAATGACTCCAAAGAACTTCCTAGTTTGACACCATCCCCGACAACGGTGCCAAAAATGTTGGCCTCCTCTAATGGTTCAATAACTAAGCCCTTAGAGCTAGGACTTAGAGATTAGACATCTACACTGTAAGAATTGGCTATGAAGGTAGCCACCCAAGATCTAGAGGCCTAATAGAAAGCACAAGCATAAGAGAGATAGAAACAATATGACAAGAATAGACTATATTTTTCCAATGATGCAAATAGAATGTGTTGTGTTGTGTTGTGCAAAAGTACATAGGAGACGCCTTGGTTATATATCCAAGGTGAGAACATAGAAGGGTATAAGATTATGACAAGTGTCGTAATCTTATGACATGAAACAACTGTGAAAAACTATCACTCCACCTAAAGTGGAAAAGTGATAATGTGATAATCACCACAAATGGTGGATCACCCACAAAAGGTGGAGAGGTAATCACATAGTATGTCCACAAAAGGTGGATGTGATAAAGTAATAACATGATAAGTCCACCAAAAGTGGAAATGCTCCAAATACCTCCTATGTGCTCCCTAAGTAAACTTAACTAAGGTGTAATGATGACCTAGGACAAGGTACAACACTTCTAATTACACCAACACCCCCCCTTAAGTGCAACTTAGGGAGAATGTACACAAAAGAAAACAATGCAAGATGGGTCTCAGAAACTAGGCCATGTTAGGTACCCATGTACAAATGCAATGCAATCTCTCATAGATTGAAGAAAAGGAGAAAACCACGTGGGAAAAAACTCCTCCCCAAAAGAGAGAAACAAAACAAGAAACATGCTCTAGAAAGGATAAAACATCAAGTGAGGAAAAATTCCCCCCCATAAGAGAGAGTGAATATAGTCCATGCAACCCCCCCTCAAAGGAGAGTCACTGCTCAAATGGCACAATGTCAAGAGTCCCCAATCTTAACTAAAGAAGGAGACAAAGTAGAACAATGTGAAGGTTGATGTAGAGTGGACAGGGGATGATGTTGAATCCTCCAAATGTTGTTCCAAAAGAAATGCCAAACTATGACAAGCATTGATAGAAAGAATCATGTACAACTGTAGAAGATGCCACATAACTAGTGACTGAGTTGAATCTGTCAACTCAAGAGTAACTGCAGAATCTGTCGATGAATAATTGTAGATGAACCCACACTGCAATAGGAATAAGGTCATAACCAAGAAGATAATTGCATGATCATCAACTTGAATGCACGTCAATGGCAGATTGGTACAATCTAAGTCTCACTGGAGCCATGCACCAAGTCTTTGGATGTAGAACCAAAATTTTGAAGATAGGTAGAGTGCTTCCAAAATAGGAATGTCTATATGGTGAGTATTCCATCTCACCGAAATGCATGGGTAACTAGCCATTGCATTCGATGAGTAGATAGGAACTAACACTAGATACATAGATCAATCCAAAGAAGCATATAGTATGACACGGTACATTGAAACAAAAGGATTGTGACACTTTATTTTAGTGCGTTTACAACATTACAAAGAGGAGAACTACAATAACCATGATCATGATGTAAAAGTGCATGAGTAACTCTAAACTGCTTAAAGAGACCTTTCCAACATCACAAGAATCACAAAAAATGAAGGAACGGTGCAAAAGTTATGAGCTCGAGAGTGCAACTAGACCATCTAACTTTGACGAGCAATAAATGCCACCAAATAGAAAAATTATGAAGAAACATCAGCACCACTGGAAAATTCACTTCACCAGCTTTTTGTCGATATTTCGTTTGCAAAATTTTGCCATCTGGGCAAAAGTTATGCAAAAATGAAAAAAAAGGCCTATAAAAAAGCACTTTACACTAACTGAGTGCAAAATATAAATACTACTTGGGGTCAAAAATGTGGCCCTAGGTCGGCCATATGACCCCCTTATTCAAAAGGTTAAAAAAACATATTTTTTTAAGCCCCACCACCGCCATTGGTGGCAGGCGGGTGGAGTGGGGGTGGTACCCCGGTGGCCATGCCACCCGTGGGCCACCACCACCCCATGGTCTTATCAATAAAAATAGTTGGCTTTTAAAAATATTTAGTTGGCTCCAATAAGGACTTTGGTCACTGATATAAATAAAACCAAAGTATAATATATGAAACAAAACCTGTAGATTATATAGCCAAAGTACAGGTCGCCGAGGTTGATGTGACCAATGGAGCCAATGGAGTAGGGGAGTCTATGTAGTTATAATGAACGTCGATGCTGAAATAATTCACCAGATTCAAATGTTTTGTACCATAATGATTAGAGGACTAAACTGGTGGCTCCAATGGTTGCCAATAGAACATGCAGTGATTTGACCAGGTTATCGATGGAAGAGGGGTTGGTTGGTGGTAATATGTCGACCCTTTCACCACTTGACAATGTCGATCTACACAATGAGAAGACCACCTGTGATAGATGAAGTTAGACCAGGGAATGTGACTGGATCTACAGATCAATGAACAGCCGATGACAGCCGATTGAAAACCTGTGAACTATTCTTGAGCAAACTGTGCAAAAAAAAGAGCTCGATATAATCCCTTTACAAGCTAATGTGATGTGACAGTGGAATAAATGCACCATGTACAATGGAAAACATAGAGTTCAATGGGAGGAGAAATGTGGTCGCCCCAAAAAAGCCACCTAGAGACTGATCGGCCGATGCAAACTAGGAGAGATGTATCATGCACCCAAAATTCCAATTACGTCGAGTATCTCGGACGAAGGTAGAAGAGTCAACCGGTGGATGAAAGAAATGTGAACGTTGGCACGTGGGGAGTCAAAGAGCTAGATAGAGTGGAAGATCGAGCAATGAAGTCTGTAGACGGGGTCGAAAAAATAAGGAAGTCGATAGATATGGTTCGACAATCTGACAAACAGCCAAAAAATACTTGCAAGTGGTTTGATGCCTATTTAGATCTGACAAGGGCCACTGATGCAAAAAATCGGCACCGAGGAATAAAGTACGGGCTAGTAGAAAGAAAATCCCAACAGGATAAATGAAGACCCAACAGGTGATACGGAGCACAACCGGTAATAAAAACTAGTGACTTCACCGCTCAGATGGTTGTCGGGATCCTAGCACCCCATTGTGATGCGACCGGGCCAACTCTGCAAAATATAAAGATCTTGTACCTGTGATATAAATGCAATCAACCCACCATTGGATAAATGTAACTGTCAATGACCTTTGACCAGCATACCAAGTAAAAAGGTCGATCAGTGTACCCTTGGATTTGACCCCTGAATGACAGAGTACACAGAGTGATGATGCAAGTAGAAGATCTACAAAGATTCTGAGAATATGCCAAAAATATTTGCAATACAAATATAGCCCCAAATAATAAAATTTGCTCCAAATTTTTAATATAAACTGCAGAAAATATTTTACTAAAATATTTTATTGCGAAAATTGAAAAATTGTACCGATTTGGGAGTTCTATACAGCCTCTAGGTAAAAAAATTTTGCCTCAGCTTGCAATTAACAGTGTCCAAAATTGACAAATTGGTAGTCAATCTTTAGGTTTTCGGGCCTCTCTGACACAATGGTAGGGTCTGTTTTGACCCAAATTGCTCTAAAAATATGGCTACCTCCTGAATTAGGCAACCAACACCCAACTTCAAACCTATGCAAATTTGGCCTCCAATGTCCAACTAGGAAGAAACAAAAAAGGAAATCTAACTATCTTGTACACTCTGGATGCAATGGTGAGTTCAGATTTGATGCAACAAGCTCCCAAAATGCACCTGCAATACAAGGCCAAAAATGGAACCCCCCTAGAATCTGGTATTTCTATCAAGAAAAAACGAGATTGCACTCAACATCTCTCCAAAATGACAATATAAAGGCACTCCAATGGCTTTGATACCATGTAAGAATTGGCTATGAAGGTAGCCACCCAAGATCTAGAGGCCTAATAGAAAGCACAAGCATAAGAGAGATAGAAACAATATAACAAGAATAGACTGTATTCTGCCAATGATGCAAATAGAATGTGTTGTGTTGTGTCGTGCAAAAGTACATAGGAGATGTCTTAGTTATATAGCCAAGGTGAGAACATAGAAGGGTATAAGATTATGACAAGTGTTGTAATCTTATGACATGAGACAACTGTGAAAAGCTATCACTCCACCTAAAGTGGAAAAGTGACAATGTGATAATCACCACAAAAGGTGGAGAGGTA
Organism: Sequoia sempervirens; assembly: GCA_007258455.2. Classification (NCBI taxonomy): domain Eukaryota; kingdom Viridiplantae; phylum Streptophyta; class Pinopsida; order Cupressales; family Cupressaceae; genus Sequoia; species Sequoia sempervirens. The sequence goes on along the minus strand of VDFB02000363.1, from coordinate 117,546,068 downwards.
ATCACATAATATGTCCACAAAAGGTGGATGTGATAAAGTAATAACATGATAAGTCCACCAAAAGTGGAAATGCTCCAAGTACCTCCTATGTGGTCCCTAAGTAAACTTAACTAAGGTGTAATGATGACCTAGGAACAGGTACAACACTTTTAATAACACCAACACTAAGCAATTATCTTACTCATCATGAAAGTGGATTTCATTGTCAACCTAGGGACATAAACTTGAAATGGGTCAGCACTGCATGTGCACTAGGACTCCACTATAGTCATCCTTAAACTAGAAAAGAAATAGTATTGAAAATAAAATGTTGGAAATAAATTAACATAAGCACTAAGCATGAATCAACAACTACACTAAGCATCAACAACTAAATTTGAAATGGATGACAGAAATAGAAATCTCAGCAAACAGACATGAAATTACTCTGTCTGCCTTGGCTATAGGAACAGTCACATAACAGAGTTCCAATGGTTGTAGGAACAAACAACTACTGAGGTCGAAACTACTTACTGAACAGAAAAATAACTATTAAACTAAATGGATGGAATTCTCACCAAATGGGCCCCCTTGAGTGAGTCTTCCTTAAGCTAACTCAGATGCAGCAAATCAGAATATCATTTTATTCCTTGAAAACATGATTACAACATATCAGCAATATGACTGTATTACTTAAACTGAAAATGGAAGTAAAATCTCAGAACATCCAACCTTGTGAAAAGGGGCATCTAACCATTATTTATAGAGGGAAAAGTTTCTAATTAACCCTAACTAACTAGGTAGTCAATCCAACAAAATAGGAGGATTCCATTTATTGAAATCATAGAAAAGAGAGGGAGGAAGTTATACATGCGCTAGATTTAGTCAAAGTAGACTTGCCTCAATGAGGATCCAGCACAACACACTTCCTAGATTTTCTCAAATAAAAAACATGATCATTTAAAAGGTAGTTACAACTTCCATACGAGCTAGGAATTTCCCTCCATTGACCTCTTTAATGACCATATTTTTGACTTCCTTAGCAACTGAACACATGGCAGGAGCTTCTTCCACTTTGCAAGCTTCATTTACATCAACATCTTAATGTGAACCTGCATAATGACATTAGTGCACACAAAAAAAATGCATATCCATAATTATCTTAAAGTAACATCCATTCAACCACATGTAAAATTAACATAGATAATTCACATAGCGGGTTAATATTATCAAAATTCACAAGGATAAGTTCATGCCCAAGGTTCATAAATTTAGGGAAACAACATGGAGAGTGTCATCAACCAGGTGCTAAAGTCTATAATAACAAAAACAAATATATGATAAACCCTATCAAAATTGAGCCATTATTTGGACTCATCAGATAGTACAAAAAACATAGTGCAATGCTTTCCAACATCAACAATCTCCCCAAACACAATTTAGACCAACAACCTCTACAACTATATTGAAGTAAGAAATCAACAACACCAACAACATTGTGTTGACATTAATACCAACAACTCTAGCATTCCAATGCTAGGGGTTGACATCATCAACACCAACAACATTCCAATACTCTCTTCATACAAGGGGTTGACATCAATGACAACACCCAAGAAACTCACAAACAACTCGAGATTCCAACATCTCCAAACTTCCAACAATACAAACAAGGAAAATGATAAGAATCCATTCAAATGTTAAGGTATAAGTGTTTCACACAACACATCAAAAGTGAAAAGAGGTGAAATATTAGTTTCATACTTTTGAAGGCATGAAGCCTATTTTACAAAAGTAGATTTAAAAAGTTAGATACTTTTCAAAAGAAAACATAAAGAACCCTCGTAACAATGAGCACCAACTCTCTTTTATTCTTAATAGGGGAGGCATTGGAATTTCAAGATTTGTGGTAGGAGAATCAACCCTAGTTTCCATCATATACCAATGACTAGTAGAAATATGTACTATGAGATCTAATTGACTGAGGAAAAACAATCTTCTTTATTAGTTTGTCAGTTGATAAAATATTTCCAATAATTCTATTGCAATCGTAGCTTAGAGAAATGGTATGTCAAAAAAGGGAATGTACGTGATAGAAGAATAGAGATTTTTTAGTGGCAAATCTTTGTCAATTGGCGAATATTACATATTGGCCAATTCAAAATTGGTGAATATATTATGATCAATAGGGTGGCTAAATCACCCAGATTTTATGAATTATTGGTCCAATGCATTTCCATTCACCATCAATTTATTTTATGAGGTATATGTAACTAATAGTTTTTCCATAACAAACTATGTGTTTCAAACGAACTAATTAATATTTTTGCCTGGAATCTCAAAAGAATGTATTAAATCACCTACATATTCACCAATATTATTAAAACAACATTGTGTATGAGGACACGTTTCTCCAACATCATTAAATGTTCACTATGTATGAGGACCCATTTCACCAATAAAATTTACAAATAATTTCTTATGAGGACCCATTTCGCCAATAAAAAAAAAAAAAAATTATCTTTGAGTACACATTATTCCAATTACTATGACACCTCCATGCTAATTGTAGGGTCATAATCACCTTGAAAATTACAATGTATGTCTTCCATCAAGGTTTAATTCACCCAACATTTAAATGTATCATTGTATAATCATACGGGATTCACCAAAATTTTACTATACCATTTAAACATCTCATGTAATTCACCAAATATGGATTGATATAAATACAATTGAAACTCTAATTTATTCTTACACATTTTCTTTAGTTCTAAACTTGTGAGCTCTCGATTCAGAAGTTGGACTTGGAACCTTCATCATAGGAAAGTTACAAACTTACAACTACAGGTATTCCTACATTAACAAATATCAAGTCAGTGAAAACCTAAAGGTAAGTAATCATTTCTTCATAGTGCTATAATATTTTTTTATCTCGTTTCCATTATTTCTTCAATCTTAAAGATGATATTGAGTAGGGAATGGGATCTATATTCTATGTCCTTCTTAAAGAAGAAGACATTTTTTTCCAGCTTTTATTCGAAGTCAAAGATCAAGATGTCAAGCAACAAGTGCAACAAGGGTAAGACTCCTTGGGGTGGTGAAGGGACTGGGAGGCCATCAAAATACCCAAATCGTAGAGTTATTATAAAGTCTTACTTTGGAATGGCAATGTTTTTGATCCATTATATCAAGATAGAGCTACATTATCAACTCTTTCACAAAATAATAATGAAGAAGGCATTCACAATACCTCATAAGAATATCAAAATGATTTAATTGAGTCAGATGAGGATGACAATGTTGCAAAAGATGTTCCAAGGGATATTGAGTGTAGCCAAAATGATTTAATTGACCTAGATGGAAATGTTGGTATCATACATGATGTTGCTGCAAGGAAGACAAAAAGAAAAGCCAAATAAAAAATGAGGCATGAGTAGGATATGATAAGGATTTTTTAGATTGATTGGGTGTCAAAGTACCCATTCATTGAACTAGTGGTGAATGCAAACAAAGATGAACCTCCAACATAATGCAAGTGTAAGATTTATAGTTGGAAATGTAAAAGAGACAAGAATTTGTAGCTAAAGCTTGACACTATAGAAAAACATATTGGTAAATTTTATGAAAAACCAATCATAGACGAAAAGGAAAAATCAGTAGTAAGATGGAAATCAAAGGAAGAATGTCTTTATGTTAAGTATGCCCTAGAATATAATGAGCATATGTAAAGAATGGTGAAGCTTGCTACATGTAGAGGCTCAATTGAAGCTCAATTCAGAAAAGTAATGGCAGGAGGACAACTAGTAAAAAATGTTTAGATGAGTGTTGTTTTTCATATTTTGTCCAGAGGGCATCCTAGACAGACTACCCAGAATATTTTAATTTATTATCTTTTTTGGGTGTTCCTAACTTTCCTAGTGCACATTGGTCAATAGACACTGGATGGGATTGGGAAAGTTGTCTTGCTATGGTGGAAAAGCAAGATTTATAGGAGAAAATAAAAGATTCAAACTTCATTGCATTATCTTTAGATTAATTTACTGCAGTAGATAATACTTATTGGGTATGTATGCATGTGTATATTGTACACCAACATGTTTTCCAACCTCATCTTCTCTATGTTCATAAAATGAAGGAAAATTCAACATCACAAAATCTATTTGAACTAGTTAAGAAATCTTTGAATGAAATTGGAGGTATGGATGACTTGACAATTGCCAAAAAGTTGGTGTGTTGGAGCTAATGGAGTTGTAGTAATGCAAGGTCACAGGAGCAATATTTGCGTAAAGTTACAAACTACTTGTTCACCATACATGATTGGAATTCACTACATGGCCCACAAAATGAATTTAGCATTTAGAACTGTAAGTTTCCTACAGTATCAAAATTTGTAAATCTAGTCCACTACCTCTACGCATAGTTCTATCAGAGTCCCAAATGTTTTGTAGTATTTCAAAATTTTGTTGAGGGAATAACAAGAGGAAAGAAGCTTCTTAAGGATACTAATACCAGATGGATCTCCTTGCATGGACCAGCACAACGATTTTTTTCAGAATATCAATCCTTGATTGGAGTAATGTACGAACATTGCAACATAGTAGACAAAGCTCCTAACCTATTACATAGTTCAAGTGATATAGAGTCACTCTTAACTTTAGCTAGTCTTCTCCCCATGCTAGATGAAATAAAAATATTGTGAAGAAATCCCAAGAAAGAACTATGTATATATATGAATATAATAAACTACGTAGAATGGAATGCATGACCCTCAATAATATATATCTAAATCTAACAGATTATCCATTTCAAAGTCCAAATTTTGTAAGCTAGCAGTTAATTACATATTTGAATAATCCTAAAAATTATTTACAGTTTAATGCAAGTGGGTAGTTATGTGTCTTTGTACGTGTATTTGAGATACCAATGCACTATTGTACGATGGTTAGGCACTCTACTAGAGAAGTACCTATTACAAAGGAATATTTTAACAACATTGTTAAATTTATAACAATTTGTTCGCAATTTTTTGGAAAACTTCCCGCTCTGCAACTTCCCACACATGGTTTTCAAATTTCTCAGCCATGTCTACAAGTTATGGGGAGGAGTTTTCCTCCCCTCAGCTTGACCCCCCCACCCGATACAGAAAATATTCGTGGCCCTCATGTTTCTATGGTGGCACATGGGGATATAGGGTTTTTGTTGTGTGATTCCAAAATGCAATCTAGGTCTCATGCTAGTGGGATCAATGGCAACTTTAAGGGTGTTGAATCTCCCAAGGATTGCTAGAAGAATGTCCTCACTGGGACTAGAAATAATTCCTATGAGACTATCCTTTCGGACATCGTTCAGTCAGAGGAAGGAACAGAGCTTTGCTTACCTAACACGGTCATGGAGGAGGTTTCCTCCTCACTACATCTTGCACTAGTGGGGAGATTCTTGGATTTTAGGTCAACTATTGATATGGTTCGCAGATGGGCTAACACTCATTGGAAACTAAAGGGAAATGTGATTGTATCTACTATTCCTAGTGGTCTATTCCTCTTCAAATTCATGGCAGGGGAGGATTTGATCTATGTTCTCTCGGGTACATGGGCTTATGGAAAACATTTTTTGACTTTGGCCAAATGGAAATTGGGCTTCGACCCATCTGTTGAACTCACTCGTATGGCTCCTGTTTCGGTTCGTTTTTCAGGCCTCCCATTGGAATTCTAGGATGAATAGATCTTTCAGTGGATTGAAAACTCCTTTGGTAGCTATGTGGCTACAGACGCGATCACTTTGGCTAAATCTAGGTTAGTTTTTTTCTGATTCTATGTTAATGTTGCTATTAACAAGGCTCTCCCCAACTTTATAACTCTCAAATATAAATGGGGAAAATGGACTCAAGCCCTGGTTTATGAAAATGCCACCCTTTTTTTTTCAAAAATGTGGAAAACAAGGCCATATCATTATGAACTGTAAAGCTCTGACGTCGAAGGAACCTTTATCTAAAGGGAAAATCCCTCCCCATTCTTCTAGTGTGGGGGAAAATCAGTTGGTCCCCAGCACCAGTAATGCGTTGGAGAATACTAAATCCAATGAAATGGATGATTATCCATTTACTGAAGGTCTATATGAGATGATGAAATCCCCTGACCTTGAGGTCAAGATTAAGACTAATAGTGAGAAACAGGTGAAATCCTCGAGCTCCCTAGAGGAAGGGAAAATCTCCCCTCTCGAGGATTTGGGTCTAGTTTCTTGTCCTTCTAACTCTGGGGTCGAAGGTAAAACTATCATGTCTCCATTGTCCTCTACTTGCATGGAATTTGGGAAAAATAATATGGTAGTTGTTGTTGTTGGCCAACCTCATAGTGTGGCTACGGAGGATTCTATTGTTACTGCCTTGCAACAGTTGGAGATTGGGATAGTCACCCCTACGAAGGCCAGGAAGGAGGCCGACACCTCATGCATCTTTTCATCTCAACCAGCTGGAGTGGAGGACCCCGTTGGGGAAGTCACTAAATCTGTCATTCTCACTCCGGACTCCAAGCCCTATGCCTCTAAATACCAAATTCGAGGGGGTAACTTAGAGGACTAGAAATCCCAAAAGAGGAAAACAAGAACCAAGAAAGTCAATGTGGGAACAAATAACAGAGATGGAAGACCTTCAAAGAGATTTTCAAGGCATAAAGCGATAGCTAGTGGACAATAATCAACCCTTGATTCAACCCACCATAATAGAAAATGAAGTTCCTCTCATGGAACATGTGGGGGATGAATAGTCCCCATAAACAATTTTCTCTCAGGCAATACATTGTGGATCTTAAAATTGATGTCCTTTTTGCTACAAGAAGTTAAGATGACTCACTAGACTTTCTCCTCAATTGCTAATAAAATGTGTCCTACTACAATGAGGCAAACGGTGCCTCTGGTGGCATTGCTACTTTGTGGAACTCTACTAAAATTGTTGGGGAAGCCTATGCGTTCTCTCATAGTTACCTTGTTGTGACTCTCTGAGCTGACAATTACACTTGGCATATGTTTAACATCTATACCCCAAATACTCATGGAGGAAGGAAAATTATGTGAAATGAAGTCTTATCTTTAATCTTGACTGACAAAAATTCCTTGTACATGATGGTCGAGGACTTTAACTCCCCTTTGTTCCCTTCGAAAAAGCTTGGTGGCCTTATGGACTACAGTGATAGCATGAGTGATTTGTAAGACTTTGTCAACAAGTCTGGTCTGTTTGATTTGGAGCTGCAGGGTATCCTTTCACTTAGTCTAACAATCAGAAAGGTAACCACCTTATTCAAGTCCACTTGGATAGAATGCTGGTCTCCATGGGTTGGGACTTGGGGTGCAATGCTACCCTTAATGCCCTCCCTAGGACTATTTCTGACCATAGCTCAATTCTTCTCCAGTGGATAAATAAGCCTTTCTTTGGCCCTCACCCTTAAGATTTGAAATTATGTGGATGACACATCAAGATTTTAGAAATTGTATAGAAAACTGGTGGAACTATCTAATTCAAGGGACTGCTATGTACAGAATCTACCAAAAACTCAACCTCATTAGAAAAGAAGTTAAAGGGTGGTCCAAATCTACCTTTGGGGACATCTTTAAGCAAAAAAAGATGATTGGGGATAAGCTTGATAGTGTCCAAAATCTAATGGCCAAGGGTAATCTTCTTCAACCTTTGCATGAGGGAGAGGAAGGTTGGAGGAGGAAATGGAAAGATATCTTAAGCAAGGAAGAAATATATTGGAAACAGAGGTCTAGGGTCCAATGGCTAAAGGAGGGTGACAGGAATTCAGATTTTTTCCATAGGACGACTTATAGGCACAAGAAAAGGAACACCATCAAATGCTTATGGAATTAAGTCAACCAGGAGGTCACGGAGGCAGATAAAATTGGTGAAACAGCTGAATGCTACTTTAGACAGATCTACTTAGACATTGGCAGTTGCCCCTCCACTGACATGCAGGACAAACTTTTATGTCACCTCCCTTCCACTATCAGTGTGGAGAACAATATGCAACTCTTAGCCCCTATGTCAGAGGAAGAATTCAAGATGGAAGTGTTTGCTATGGGTTCCTATAAATCCCCTAGGCTAGATGGTTTTCCCTCAGCTTTCTTTCAGGAATGTTGGGACATCACTAGCTATGATATGACCATGGACGTTAGAGACTTTTTTAGAACAGGTAAACTACTGAAAAAGTTGAATAATACTTACATAGTTTTTGTCCCTAAAATCTAGGACCCGAAGTGTATGGCCGACTTTAGGCCTATAAGTCTATGCAACACTGTTTACAATATTTTTTCTAAATGCTTGGTCAACCGACTTAAGCCACTTTTAGACAAGATTATCAGTAGATGCCAAAATGGATTTGTTCTGGGAAGACAAATCCTCTATGTTGCTATTACGACCCGTGAAATTATCCACTCTATTAAGAAAATTAATAACCAATGTATGGCTTTCAAGTTAGACATTTCTAAGGCATATCATAGAGTCAGATGGAAATTTTTGTACTCGGTTCTTTCCAAATTTGGCTTCAATGATAAGGTAATTAGGATTGTCTAGGAATGTGTTGAGTCAGTCCATTATTCTATCTTGGTTAATGGGATTCCTTGGGGTTTCTTTAAAGCTGGAAAAGGCATTAGGAAAGGTGATCCTCTATCACCCTATCTATTAATCATGGTTGTTGAAGTCCTTAGTAGGAATTTTCTATTTTTGTTGCACTCCGAGAAAATTCAGGGAATTATAGCTTCCTCTACCCTCCCCCCCTCATTTTTGCAGCAATTTGTGGATGGCACATTCCTTTTTGGAAAATCCTCTGTGGTTGAAGCTAGAGAATGGAAAGGACTCCTTCATGATTATGCTTATGCCTCTAGGAAATGTATCAATTATCAAAAAATCAATATATATTTCTTTAACACAAAGGTTGATCTTCAAGCAAAGATATTATCTATACTGGGTTGTCAAAGTGCTACTCTACTGGGAACTTACCTTGGCTTACCCCTAACCGTGAGGGAGGTTACTCCTAGTTTTTGGAATAATATTTTGGAGAGAATGCAAAAGAATCTTGCAGGCTAGAAGGGTAAGCTTCTTAGTAGTGCTAGTAAACTACAATTACTCTCAACCTCTCTACAAGGGAACCTAGTCTACTTCCTCTCCCTCTTCAAAATCACAGGTTCCATGACGGAAAAACTAGAAAGAATCCAAAGAACCTTCCTTTGGACAGGTGTTGAAGATAAAAAAAGATTAGATCTTGTTAATTGGGATACTATCTGTCATCCTAAAGGCCAAGGGAGGTTAGGGATTAGAAATATAAATAATTTGAACAAGGCCCTCATTACCAAAATTGGTTGGAATATTGTGATGGGGAAAGCCGAATGGTGCAATATCATGAGGGCTAAGTATCTGAACCAGGGTTATTTTTCCAGGGCTCTGGATTTGAATTGCCTCCCCCCTAGGTCAAAAATATGGAACAATATCCTCAAGTGCAGATCGCTTATGAAGGAAGGTCTTAAATGGAAAATTGGCAATGGGAGATCAATAAGATTCTGGGAGGACCGTTGGATTTGGGATACACCCCTAGCTGATAGCCCCTCTAACCATCCCCTTATCAGGAAACTTTGGCAACAAATTCCATCTCATATTTTTTGGTGTCTTTGGAAAGAAATGAGCAACAGGATATTCAGGGATAAGGAGAATAGTGTGGATAGTGTGTTGATAATCCTTAATAAACTCCTTTCAAACAATATCTTTGTTTGTAAGTGGAAGATTCCTAGTTTCCCCCAATGGGTTGGGACAAAACTATTGCTAGAATTTAGAATCTGCCTAGGAAATTTCACAAGTTCGACAACTCCAAGAAGGTTGCCAGGAACAACATGAAATGGAAAACTCCTAAACCACCTTGGTGCAAGTTGGATTTTGATGGGGCAGCCAGAGCTAGGAAAGTAGTTGGGGTTGGTATCATCAGAGACCATAATGGTTGTCTGGTTGTTGCCTACTCAGGGAATCCGAAAGAACACACAAGTAATCAAGCGAAAAGTACGACACTCCTTTGGGGTCTCAAGATTGTGTTGTCGATCGGCATCAGGACCTTGGAAATTGAGGGTGACTCTCGACTAATAGTGGAATCCAAAAAAGGTACAATGGTTGATGGGTCATTAATCTAAGGGATAATTGAGGACATTAGATCTCTTCTTTCTAGTTTGGAGGAGTTCACTCTTCAACATGTTTTCAGGGAAGGAAATGTGGTTGCTAACAATTTGGCGGTTGTGGGTCTTGATCAAGAGGGTCTATGGTGTTGGAGGAAGGAATAATATTTTTCCCCTTCTACATTGTCCCTTCTAAGGAACGATTCAAACGTCATCCATCACGGTTGCTAACAAACTCTATTTTTTGGCCCTGGTGTGGAGTTTACTAACTTTTGTTAGTGATGTTGGCGGGAGCCTATATTTTAAAAACTGGTCATTGTGTGGGAAGGCCAATGTGAAGGATTTTCCATGTGGTGTGTACTTTCCTTTTTGGATCACCACTAGGACTTGTCATGATGAATCTAATGGCCAATGGGATCGTTACTTTTTGAACCCCCTCAATTTTTGCGATATTTCCATCAGCCCTGTGGATTTTTTTTATCCTTTGTGTCATCTGGATTTATGCTCACCCTCATTTTTTATCGTGCCTTAGACTTCTCACATGAGGGAATTTCCAGGCTTGAATTGGTTACAGGAAGTGGCACTAAATGCCTTAATTTCATGATTTACAAGTTGTTTTTTGGCTATCATTTTTTTTGCAGTCGCTTCCAATTTGGGGTTTTATTGTAACTGCTCTACAATTTACACTCTCATTTTATTTCTACCTATCACCACTATGGATTTTCACTATATTCTTGCTAGTTCCATGGGTGGAGACTGGGTGTGTGTTGAGCCAGAAAAATGTGATGAATGGAAAACGGATGGCACCGTCTGGCATATTTCAAGAGAGGGTGGAATTTCCTAATTCATGGAGTGCATGTCTAGGTTTGATGAGGGCCTCTCCAAGAAATTTTTTACCTCTTGGGATGCTAGAAGGGTGACTATGGGAAGCATTTTTTTTGAAGTGAATGAGGAAGTAATTTCTAAGGCCACAGGACTTGCTACGGACGGGCGTAAATGGAAAAAAACCAGTAAAGTCACTGACCAGACTAGCCTCAACCTATTCTTCTGAGGAGATGAGAACTTATTTAACTTCATGGTGGCTACGACCGTGAGGTGCTTCTTGAGCCATGGGACAAAGTGTGCATGGTGGTGATGAAATATTTCACTCTTGAGGGGAGATACGGTGTGTATTAATATTACCATTTTAATTTCATCAATCACCTCAGAAACCACAACAATATCTCAATTCTATTTTTTCTCTTACACTCTCTCGAAAATACTATGCTTGATGTGAACTCTACCATTTCAACCTTGCCCTTTTCCCTCCTCGGCCCATTACTGTTGAAGAGGCCCCAATCTCTTCTTCTCCTTTGTATGCTAGCAATATGGATACCCCTGGCCTGGGAAAGAAAAAGTGTATCAGAAACCCTAATGCGAAAGCCCCTCCCTAGGAAACATCCCCCAATAAGGGGTCTATTGTTAAGAAAAAGGATAAGAAATGTATAGCTCCTACCCCCAAAACTAAATCCAAAGCTTCAAAGAAAACAAAATTTAGGCTGCAACAAATTGACTCCGACATTGAAATTACTGAGGAGACTAGTACCCCTTGAAGGTCAAGTAGACTGGTCACCAAAAAAGAAAAACATAAGAGTTTTAAGGAGGCCTCAAAGTCTAATAACGGTGGTGAGAGTTAGAGAAAGATTAAAGAGGAAAAGGATATGGAGGAGGAAGCCCATTTGGTTTTTGGTAGCAGCTCGTCCCATGTTTTTGAAAGTCTTAGAAAGGGTTCCTTGGGTCTTGCCAGTGTTAGGGTCAAGGAGGTCAAGACTAGGGCCTCAAACATTGCTGAGGGAAATGCCCCCATGGAGGAAGCTTACAGCAAACAGGACACTATCTGGGAGGAGGTTGACAATCTTAAAAGAAAAGTGGAGAATTTGGAGAAACAAGTTGTAGGATGTCACCCACTTCGCGTTGAAGATCATGCACAGGTCCACCACCACTTTGTGTCTATTGCAGAAGGAAAATTCCACTGACAATGGGGAGGAGGAATCTATTTGCAAGGAACTTTTTAAGTTCCTCACCGAGGATTGGGCTACCATAACTTTAATCAAGCCATGCAGTGGAAAGAAGGATTAGGGTTGCAAGTAGTTGTGTTTTTTGGTTAGACCTAGCCTCAATGGCCATCGTTTCTTTTTAATTCTACTAAAGATACTGATACTATTTTTATGCTTTCTTATGACTGGTATGACCCCTAGTGGTATGTGGTTAAGACTGTTTTAAATCATGATTTCATGATGGACATTAGTATTAGTATTAGTATTATGATTTTGATATGGAATGTTTAGGGTGTTGGTTAGGTTTTTAGACCTTGTTGTTAATGTGCTGACAATGTTATTTTTTTGATGATGGCCTATGGTTCCTTGTACTAAAGGGACAACACCCTAGTTTTGATGCTTTTTATAGCAAAAACATTGTCAAATTTGTATGTGGTAATTTAAAATCTATTGCATAATCTCTTTCCACAAAGATTTATGAATGATTCTGTCAAGAAGAAATACTTGAAGCCATGTAAGCCATGTCTATTATGTATCCTCAATTTTGCATTCCAAGAAACTAAGGGAACCCAAAATATTTTCATAAAAAGGTGCCTTGGATGAACGCTTTTCAAAAAGTTCAGAGTACAATGGATATAAAATAGGAGTTGTAAATGAAATTAATCTTAGAGAACAAACTAAGCATTTTGTAGTAAGTATGATTGACCAGGTTGATTCATGGAGAATCCCATGGAAGTGGAATCAATAACAAGGGTTTGGGAAACCTTAGGTTATAGTGAAATATTGTGTGATTTGTTATTAGAATATTTCAAACTTATTGATTTATGCCAAACAATGATATTGTGGTCGATGGAGGATGAGAGAGTTTTTGGTGCATTAGGGTTTTTGAAATCAAAGATAAGAAACAAGCTAGATAAGAATTTGAAAAATTACTTGAGGGTGTTTGCAACTAGGTACAATGTCTGAAGTTTTCCTTTTGAAAGAGCACTCACAATCTGGAAGTTTATATGTGAAAGAAGAGGGTTGTGCAACACTTCAAACATTGGTGGCAGTGGCACAAATGGCAGTGACATAATGAATGTTGAACTTGAGATGCAGTTAAGCGAACGTATGCAAGGCAAAGAAAATGAATACCAGACTCAAAGTCAAGATGAATCTCAATCTCATTGTTAGAGTGAGGACCGGAACATGACTTGGAAATTGGAAGTGATTTAGCATTTCATAAATCATATTCCAAAATGTAGTTGATATTTTATATTGCATTCCATGAAATTGTGAATCAAATTGAATAAATTAACATATTATTAATAATTTCATATTTTAGTTTTGTCATACTAATAAGTTTTACATGTACTTCGTGATTCATCATTCAACTCAATGATTAATAACATATTAACAATAGTAGTGTTGTTGTTTCCAATTGATTATCTAGGTTTTCCTAAAGGTAGTGTTGGAGTTTCCAACTGATTATGTAGTAAAATTTTGATTTTTGATTTGATATGTGATTTTGCATCAATCTTCAAGCTTTATGAATTATTTTGATCAGTGCCTTATCCACAACAGAGTCAGAAAGTGAAATATACTCCTACAACAAACCAACTCATGGCTTCTTATAATCTCACCACGTTACAATGAGAAACCAAGAAAAGAACAACACTTATCACACTACTTATAAATCCCTATTGCATTCACACAATATTTGATGAATAACTGGAAGCAATATTAATCCATTCCTTGAACAAAATCTAACAACTCAACATCCATAACACATAACATGTGCTATGAGAACTTATAAATAACCCTTGATTATTTTTAGTCAAAAGATAGTGAATACAATACTAGAGAGCAAGATAGGTCGATATTCAAAATTAAAGAAATACAATGAGTATTTGAATCATTTGTTGTTATTATAGAGAAAAATTGCATTTCCTATCTATGTTATAAAATAGAAAAATTACAAAATCTCCAAGAGATACTTGCCAACATGTCTAGTTAATACCTTTCTAACAACCAAAATCTCAAATAGGACGCATAGGAATAAATACATGGAACAAATCGCATTCCTTAAACATACTCTAAGAATGCAAGTCATGAGTTAAGAGCACTTCCAAATCCTGAAAATATTGATGATACTTGACATCAAGTATCACACTGGCCTCTCTACAAAAAAAATTTATACTTTGATCTGCATTGACCAACCTGTCTGAATAGGAATTAAGTTCATTCATATCAACTTTGTTGTATTTGCAAATCACAAGGAGAAGTGTGTGGATTACAATACTAAAACTATCCTTCCACTTTCCTAAGGTCTTTAACTCTCCATTATCTTCTAATAGGAAAGGTAAAATCCTATTATCAATATTTAAAAAATAGGTCAGCTTTGTTCACGCATCCTCAATTACCCCTTTCATATACGCTTTCATATGTTGTTTCATCTTGACAATATTATAGGTAAGAAGGATACCAGGTGGGGAATTAGATGAGTTTGTAGATCCCTTATACATACCTTCCAAAGATGTAAATCTAGGATTCCATTGATCAAATATACACTTGAGCCAATCTTGATCCCCATTTACTCTGGAAATTGCACCTCTCAAATTCACATATGACACGCATCAAGTTTCTAGCCTTCTTAAGATCTTAGACAGTTTGTGTTCTAGGATGCACATTGCTATGCATAAATTCTCATTCTTTTTAATCTCTTGAGCATTTTTCAAATGCTTTTCCAACATTTGAATCTTTTCCTTAAGCTCATCATGCTCAATCATTACATGAGCTGGGGGAATTGTAGAGGAGCTTCCTTCATGCATACTTGCGAGAAGGGATGTTTTTTTTAGCCAATAATACCTATTGTTGGTTGTAAGCTTCCATGAGATCAGTATGTTCCTTCAATAATGCATTAAGTCTATCTTTCAACCTTTGAATAGTAGCTTCATTAAACTTGGCAACATCTACCACTAATGCAACAACTTTAGGGGTAGGGGTGTCAAACACCCTCTTTAGAATAAAGCTTCCTTTCATATCCTTTGATGCTTCAACAACCATAGGTTCATTCATGTTTGGGGTCAGGGCCTAGATTGCAAGGGCTTCCAAATGTGGGTTGAACCCTAAATCCTAAAAATGCCATTTATGCTTCCTCTTCTATGGAGAAAACTTCTCCTTGTTTCCTAATAGTATAAAAAATGATTTCCAAAGCAATGTCCCATTCAAAGAGTAGTAACAAGCCAGTATCCTACACCATTCTTCTCCCTTCTTCAAGATTAATGTTCTTCTAGTCTCAAAATTCATTTCTTCCCTCACCTTTGCAGCTACTTCATCATACTTTTCTCTAGGAACATTTGCTTTTTTCGGTTGAACTCTTCTATGGTACTCCCTCTTTTCTCTTATAAAAAAATATTTAAACTCCTAGGACTTTACAAATTCATCATCAGAAATAAATTTTGAAAATACTAGTTCTCTCACATCATTAAGGCTATCTCTCCCCATGGTCACATCCAATCTGAATCTTTGTTGGAGAAGGCCAACAATATTTTGGTCTTTAGGGGATGGAATATACTGCTGAATTTCATCCCTAGTAACATGAACATCTTCACTTTTATCCTGAATGATAGGATTATCAACCAACAATGGTGGTTGTTCAATTTTCATCCTCTTCTATGGTTGCTCCCTTAGGGGATAATCCACACTGATTATTTGAGGGGAAGGAGATGGAGTGATCTATGGTGGGTTTGTTTGTACATTTTCTCTAATTACAGGCCCCTAGGGCCTTTTGGTAGAAAGGTCAGGTCTAGGCCACTTTAGTGGTTTCTCTTCTAGGGTGGGGGCCTTACCTACAACTCTATCAAAATTCTTCAAAATCTCTTCAATCTTGGCAATTGGGTTACCAATATTAGAAAATGCTCCAGAATAGTCCTTATCCTTCTTTTTTCTGGCATCTTCTCCCTTGGTGAATGCAATCCATTTCACTTTCCTTCTAGCTGCCTCATAATCATCCTTATAGTTTCTTATGACATCTTCACTCTCATAAATCTGATGGGAAAAAGTGGACCTTTCAATACTCATCCTGACCTAGTGTATGAAACTTTTAGGGTCAAAATCCTTGATCTTTCCTTGATATAACATGTATTCCCCAAGCATTTATTTTAGCCTCCCTAATCCATCTCTGATTGAATTGAAATCTAAAAAGATAGTAACATAAGGGAAATGGGACCCCTTCTATTTTCTTAAACAAAACTAATCAACCTCATTCAATTGCCATATAATTTTCATGAATGCCAATTTAGGTGGCGCATACCTAAGAAACACATGGAGGATTCCAGGGAACCCATATATTTTAATAACAATTGAGTTACCATAGAGGTAATAGTCTCCCCAATTGTGTTGTACTCCTAACTCTGGCCTCCTATATTTAGGCCTAAGGAAATCCAAAATTTCCTTGTGCAATCTGATTCTAGGTAGACCCAGCCTTGACAAGACCTCCCTTACAAAATATTTTTCAAAAAAAAACTTAGTTTGAATCACTACAATGTGTTGTGCCCACAATTTTTTGTAACTTAAACACAATCTAAACCACAATTTTTTCTTAAAAAACACTCAATCTAGATTAAACTAGGCAACAAGTTTCTAGCACCTATGATGCCATCAAGTTGATGTTATTATAAGCACTTACAAAATAAGTGAAGGAGGAATATGATCCCTAACATGAGTATAAATCTAACGTGATTGCTAGCTATGATAGTAGTGGTTTAATCTAAATAAAATAAAATTAAGGAACAAAAGTAAATTCAAGAATATTTTGCATATATTTACACTTTTAAACAATTTAAGCTTTGTTATTGAATTTAGTGGAGTAATAAGAAATATTTATTTAATTTTAAACAAATAGTTTATTCCATTCAATACTGAGTTTTCTCAACTTAAGCACTATAGCACCCGATCATCTAAGCCAATACCTCTAAATTAAATTCAATAATAGGGAAGTGAATTTTCTATGCATTTGTTAATTCAACAAATGGTATAATTACTATAAATTGAATTAAGAACTTGCTTAAATAATATTGGAACCATAGGTTGTCAAATCTCACTAATTCCTAACTTACATGTATATAAATTGACAATACAGTAAAAATTAATGCACTCAATAATATTTACTTACATGAATCCATAACTTTAAAATTATTGTTAATACCTTTTCTAAATTTGGCTATTTATTGCATTAACTAAATGTTCATAATCGATTTATTACTCTAACAAAAAAATATCTAGATACTTAAACAAGCCCAATTGATCATGAGGTGATCCCACAATAGTGGTTTACAATTTTTGGCCAAACTAGACACTGAAATATTTTTTTTTAACTAAATCTTCACTTTCAGGCACCTATAGTAGCTAAACCATGAGGAATTTGAAGATGATGCAAACTAGAGTTTCATGAAGTTTTGTCTATAGATTATAAATATATTTTTTTCAAAAATTCAAATTAGATTCCACTTCTTTTTCCATCCCCCTTGAAAACTAGTTTTTTTTAGAAAACAACATTTTTAAAAAGTGACGCTCACCGTATAACGTATAACTTTTTTTCCATGAAGGATAAAATTCTAATTCTTTCAAATTTAGATTTGAAACTCTGATATCTAGTGCTTCCACTTGGTTAGATAGTTTTTTATTGAATATTTTTTCTTTAATTAAGTTTCGAATTCAAACCAATTATAATTCAGGCATAGCGCGACCGTATAACGCGTAACTTTTTTTGTATTTATCGAAATTCAAATTTTTTCTCTTTGTTGGATCGAGGAATTCAATATCTGGTGCACTAATATTTTTTTATTTTATTTTTAATAATCTACTATTTTTCCACATGTGCAGAACAGAGAGCTTAATTTTTGGTGAAAAACCTACATTCACGAGAAATAAAAAATAAATATAATAATCAAATTAAATTTATTTAAAATTATACTTTTTGGGAAGCTTATAATAAGGAATACATACTTGCAAAAAATAAATTTTAAATGAATTCATTTGATCCCCCAAAAGGTAAATCAAAAGTGGTTTTTTATCAGCATTTTGATAGTTGTAAAGGAGACTTTGTTATAGGTATGGTTTAAAACTAGCAGGGTTCTATCCAAGGGGCTTTGATTTAAGGTAGTTTGATAAAACCCTCTTCAATTTAAATTCTTTAAATGGAACTTTTCAAGGCTTAAATCATTATATTTTCTAAAAATATGTGATTTCAACAAAAATCAGTTATCAATTATTTCATATTGATGGGAAATTAACTATTTTCTCTAACCAAAGTTATTAATATCTTCTCCTTTCTATATTGTAATTCCAAACAAGATTATTTTCAAATGCAACAAATTTCAATTTTTAACTAAATTAGAAACTAATTAATACTAACTAAAAAAACTAATCTTAAACTACTTTATTTCTTTTTAAATTTAATTCTCCTCTTTATTTTTTTTATTTTTTTTCTATTTTCAAAAACTTTTGTAGATTTATGTTCAGTTTTATTGCTTTGTTATTTTTGTTTCTCAAATATATATGATTTCTTCCTAAAAGGATGATTGTTATTGTAGATATAAATATTATGATTATAAGAAATCCTAAATAGGAATGATGTTTTACAAATTGTTTTAAGAAATTTAAGATACATAGATGGCAAGATTAAATTGAGTCCAAAGGCCAGATACCAAAATTTTTAAATAGTGACTTAACTTCATAGTATTTATTTCAAATACCATTATGGTACTTATTTAAACTGAGTGGTATTAACACTCATACTAAGAAATGGGTAGTTTTTGAAATGTATTGAAATGTAAATGGATGCCACTATCTTTATAGACATAGAACTACTATAACTAAGGACGAAGACATATTTTTTCAAAGGATCGACATCCTTTAGATTATTTAAATATCTTATAATATTTACATGTAGTTTGTGAATTTCATAAAGTTGCATGTAAAAAGTTACCAATACTCTTATAATATATTTTTGTATAAATAAATAGTTTTATAATGTCAAGTTTGGTATTACAATTTAAAGAGGTTGATTTTATAATATTTATTAAAAGAATTTGATAATTTACATATTAAAGTTTTAAAATATAATTAAAAAATTTAAAATAAACAAAAGTAAAAAAATTCTACTTCTTCATTATTATAATTTTATGTTTAAACTAAACTTATGAATTATTTGAAAAAATAATTCTTTTAATAAAAAATAAATAAATTTATTATAAATATAAATAAAAAATCAAGATAGCAATGTTCTCATCGCAAAATTAATTTAATATATTAGATGGTAATTTAATATAATATATAATCCAATATATATTAAACTATTAAAAAAATAATATATCACATTATTAACGAGAGTTGCAAAGCTGTGAAGTTCCTGCCTAAATGTTTAAGAATAGTCTTGTTTTTATTTGTTGTGTTTGCTACATTTTAGTAATAGTGTTGATATTATAACAACTTAATAGTAATCTTGAAATTTTTCATATTGTGACGTACAATACTATAAACAATATCAAGAAATTTTAAAGTAGGTGATTTTCGACAATACAACAGATGCAACCATATCTCTTCAGAGTCTCCAGATATAGTGTTTGAAGAACATTAAAGATTTTACAAGTTTCTTTTAATTGGCCAACTGATGTTGGTAGAAGCATCGACCTAAAAATAATACATAGACATATCTTGAAATATTTTTGAATAATGCATGATTTCATGAGCAAAAGAAATTAAAATTGCAATAAGAAGGATGGGGTAAAAAGGCCGATTCAGACAGTAAGGAGGGCTACATTGAAGGTAGAAAGGGGAAGGAACATGCCTGGTAGGAGGAAGAATTCATTCCACAAAAGGAGAAATGAGATAGCGCATAAGGGGTATCATTAAAATTTGAATTAACAGTTTTTGGGGGCTGTACGGATTGGAGGTGTGGCGGAGAAGTGAGGTCGCACCTCATGAGTAGGAGATAAAAGGAAAAACATTGAATAATCCACGCCAATGAAAGTAGAGAGGATTGCACAATAGAGTGGAAGAGAGTTGAGTAGGAGGCGCTATTCAGGGAATAGGAGCGTGTATGTTGATTACTCTATAAATAGTAGGTTAGGACTACATGATAGAGTGGAAGAGAGTTGAGTAGGAGGCACTATTCAAGGAATAGGAGCGTGTATGTTCCACCCTCTGTAAATAGTAGGTTAGGTGTTTTGGGTTTGTTCTCTTTTGGTTTGCTTCATTCTTTTAATTTTTTGTTCATCATGTGTTTTCTTTTACTTCACAACTAGTGACTCTATTACCCATGGACAGTCATAAATCTTGTGTTTTGGGTTCTTTAGCATCCTTTATAGTATTTTTCCCCAGTTAGATCCAATTGTTACCTCAATTTTCATTAAATCCTTTTGAGCCTTGCTAAAATTTGAAGAAGTTCATCATTGGTCATTTGGTTTCGATAAGGTTCTCAGAACCTTGTCGATTTTTGACAATGTTTTGCTAACCATGTGTTATCCCAACAACTTGTTAAAGGTTCATATTATTTCTGATGTGTTTGTCATCACTTGAGTTATAATAATATCATTAGCTTTCGATGAGGTTTTCATAACCTCATTGGGTTTCGATAATTTTTTCCAAACCTAGTCTAAAGCCAACACAAGTAGGGAAAGTTGACCCATTTAATCAAAAGTGGAGAAATTTAAGACAATAAAGAAGCATTTAGGAATTTATTGAAGGTTTTGAAAACTTTGTTAGAAGCCGAAAGGTTTTAGAAACCTCATTAAACTCTAAAGGGTTGCCACATCCTTGGGATGGTGAGTTATTTTATTTTGGTTTCTATGGTTTCACAACCATCATCAAGACCCAACACAGTTTCCACAACCAAGTCCAAAGTCGACAAATTTTGACACTTTGGTTCCACCATGAGCTCTCATAAAAGTTTGGAAAAATCGAAAGCATTGAAGTTTAATTTTGGGACTTTCTAGAGGTTTTGAAACCTCTGTCGAAATTCAATAAGGTTTCCACAACCTTGAGAAAAGTTGTCAAATATACATTCAAAAATCATTATAAGTTCTCATTTGAAGCTCAGTAAGAAAATCCATTTTAAAAGAGTTTTTTTGGGAAAAGTGAGAAGTTTCAAAGCCTTCATCAGAATCGGCAATGTTGTCAAAACCTGACTTTTTTGGTGTAACTTTATGGTCATTCCTTTTTGAATTTTCAAAAGTGTCAAAATTGGATATTGAATGTGAAAGTTCACACACGCCAAATTTAAGGTGTGCCATTAATGCTCCCTCTCCTAATTAAATGGTATTGGTTATAAATACATTTAAGGCATTATTAAGAGTTATTTTGACAAGAATTTGACAAAAAATTATTGAAGAGAAAGGACGAAGAGAATAGAAATTTCATAGCACAAAATTCTATCATAGCGATTGTTACTAACAGATTAAAGGTATTCATCATCTTTCTTTTACATTTCTTTGTGTATTAGGAATTGAATTAAGGTAATATATGGGAAATAGATGAGATATAGAGATTCAACAAGCAATTTGAAGCTCTGATGTAACCCTAATTACTTCTCAATATTTTCAAATCCCCCAAAATGAAATTCAAATATCTAGGCTATGAACATTTGTTGGTTTTATCCAACACCATCTCAAAAATTGGTGACAAAAAATTGGGCCATGTAAATTTATAAGATTTTTAAGAGAATATTGGAGGAGAAAATAGATCTTCCATTACACAAAGACTGATTCAGAGTAGATTTCTATAAGCAGTTGCATTTCTTGTGTCAGTGCAATGTGCAAATTTGGTTCTAGAATGCATGAACCATTATCATCCATAAACCCATGAAGTAAGAACCGATGATAATAGGTTAGTGGTTAGATTGACTGACAAAAATTTCAATACTTACCTTTGACTTCCTCAGAGAAATGAGTTCATTTTCATTTATTATATGGTAGGTTACCAACATTTCACTGAGAAGAAGAGACAATATAAGAATACAATCACTCACCAATGGTTTAAAACACCTAAGAAAGAAAAATACCAATTACCTAAAAATTTGCATTGGTCTCATTTCACAAACAAAATTTTAGACATTATAGTCCTCCTCATAGACTAAAAGGTAATGATAATGCACATGACTTTGAGGAGTGAATGTATTTATTCATTATTGTGATAATTCATGGGCAACAGTTCATTGATTGGGGCACTTCAATTAGCAACCAAATTCACTTGGAAATCACCAACTTTCAATTACACAAGGTTTTTACATGTCCTCCTACCTTTTCTATGCCATTTTGTGCACAAGGCCTTGGCCAAGAATTTGTTCGGTAGGTGTGCTTGATGATTCTATCCAAATATATGATTATTACACTCAACTGCAATTGGAAAGAAGTTATAGGAGTTTTGGAAGAGTAAATGATGTCTTTACCATGAGAGTGGTGAGAGAGATTCAAGGGGACATGGGCTTGAGAATAACCCTTGAATTCACTCAATTGATCAATAATGGTAACTATTTCATTCAATTCCAAAGACTTACCTACATAAGAGTGGGATGATTTGATGGGTTTCCCTACAAACTGCCAAAATATGTTGATGATAACTTTGTCCTCATTGAGATATGTAGATAGGTGGTTGAAGTGAACAAGAGATGTCGTGAAAGAAAGAAGGAAATAATTCATTTTCCCATTAGCTTATCATATTATCAATGCAACTCCATGTCTTATTCTTTGAATTTTGAAAATAATTTGGTTAAATTCACCATGTATTTTTATGAAAGGAGGTTTCTATTTGATGGCTAAAATTTTTTCAAAGGTAATCTATAGCTAGGTCCAGGTTTTAATCACATTCTGAATTTGGAGGAATATCAGGTAGATTGTGCAAACGAATATGAAGGAGAAGAAGATGGATGAGGTTGTCACTAAGGTAGATTGTAACTTTTAGATTAAATTGTGATATCTAGGGTATCGAAGATGATGACTCTATTTTGGTTGATTGCATCTTCATAGACTGCATACAAATCCAACCCATCCTACCAATATATTGGATTTTTAAGGAAATATAAACCATTGAGGCTAAGATGGAAATAGTACTTAGGTGAATAAAGGAACGGGCAATGAAAAATAAGGCCAAAATGAAAAATATCGCCCCTCAGAAAGCTAAGGAAGCTACAAATAAATCATAGATTAGTTAGAGGAGGTCTTCATCACTTCAAAAAATGGCATCCACAACACAATAAACTACCTCGGGAGGTAGTGGAGATGATGATGAGGATCCCTTAGGAAGTAGGAATTTGGAAAATGCTTGTGAGGTATTTGATACATCTCGTCTCAAAAGGTCACCTCAATTTTATTTTCCAAGAACTAGCAATGTCCCCACACCTTCATCTGTCTCATGGTTAGAACAATATTTAACCAAGAAAAAAGAGGTGGTTGACTTGAGTTTACCCAATAAGGATATTGTGTCTCAATTAATCCAAAGAATGCCACATATGAAAAACCTAAAACCGCATCCTGATTGTTGAATGGCCCCTTCTAGGGAAATATGTATGTTGAGGTTTCTCATCTTTCCACTCAAAAAGAGGCTAGTCAAATGACTGCAAGTGATTTCAGTATCACTAGGATTAATCTGGGACCCTCTACAAGAGATTGAGATGTCCACAATTTTTAGGTGTCAACTGAGCTAGGCTTGTAGAAATGATAGAAAAATACAAGTAGAGAAAATATTAATTAAAACAATAGGTTAATTCTTTAACCAATTATTTAGATATCTTGTTGACCTTTCTACTCAACCCATTGGCCAAATTGAAGTAGATTTTGATCCTTTATCTGTTTAAAGTGGAAAAGAAATGGTTGATAAGATTCATGTTCACAAGTCTTATGAGAAGGTCACAAAATATTAGACCTCGAGGATATGTTGGTAAGGGGAAGAAAGGTTGTCACAAACATGAAGAAAATATGTGAGGATATTAAGGTATTGAAGAAAGAGATTGATAATGAAATTGTTGCCACCAAACATGAAGAATCTATTTGGTTGAAGGCTGACAGTGATCTCAAGGAAATAATCAGTCTGAGTTCAAATAAACTAATAGTTAAGAAGATTTTTCCAAACATTGAATATGAAAGATATTTTATGTGGAAGGAATGTATTGAATGGAAACTCTTATTTTTGAAACAAAACATATTCGAGCAAAGAAAATTGCTCAACATTATAGCAAAACCTAAGTATTAGGATGGCGGACGGCTCTGAGAAGGTGGTGGACGACCCAGAGAAGAAACCAGATGCACAAAAGGGTGAGAAATCTGATGTTTCAAGCAAGAAGGGGGATGGTATTGAATCGGCAATAAGGGAAGTTTTGGTTGATGTCGCTGCAGAAGTAGATCCAGTGTCAGTAATATTTGAAAAAATGGCAGTTATTGGACAGTTTCTCGGGAAACGTCTCACAAGAATGGAGATAGGAAGTTGGGTGGAGAAGAACTAGGGTGTAGGGATCATCAAAAAAAATTTACCAAAGGGCTTCTTTGTTGCAGTAATGGAAGATGAGTCAAGTAGAGATCAAATATTTTCAAAGGAGTGGAAGTGCGGAAATAGTTACCTGTTCTTACAGAAATGGTCCAAGAACTTTGATCCTCTAAAGTGTGATCCGTCAAAAGGGCCCATTTGGGTATGACTATACAATCTTCCATTTGAATACTGGTATGGAAAATGTATGAGGAAGATAGGTGAAGCGCTGGGGAAAGCGATCGATCTAGACTTAAGAAATAAAGAATCATTAATTTATGCTAGACTTTGTATCCTTACAATATATGACATTCCAAGAGATGTAAAACTAAAGTCGGGGGGTGGAATCTGGACCCAATCTCTGGAAATAGAACATCAAAAATTCTTCTGCCTAAAATGTAGGAGAAGGAATCATAATGAAGAACATTGCAGAAATTTTCCTC
The DNA here is from genome assembly GCA_007258455.2 of Sequoia sempervirens. NCBI lineage: Eukaryota > Viridiplantae > Streptophyta > Pinopsida > Cupressales > Cupressaceae > Sequoia > Sequoia sempervirens. Next base: position 117,520,963 of record VDFB02000363.1, on the reverse strand, counting down.
GTTCAATGAGAGGTGTTTGGCGGGAAAAAAAGAAGAACAAAACAATGGGAGCCCAAAGGGAACAACATGAAGCAGAAAAACATGGCCCGGCCCAGAACAACTGAGCATTAATCCCCTTTGGAAAAATGAAAATGGATGCCCTAGAGATTGAGAGTCTAGAAGAAGGGGAAATGGAAATTCCTCTATCAATAATGGCTCTTCAATCGATTGGTTTAGAAGAAAACTTGGACTTAACCTCAAAATTCTCCCTATCACATGAAGGAGATGTTGCTTTAGATATTATAGAGGAATGACATATCAGTCAAACTGTCAGGGCACCCCCCACAACCAAGGTGGGAAGGAAAACTAATAAACAGAAGAGGGAAGAGGCTATTCTAAAAGGTGACCAACCTTCAATCAGAACCTACATGACAAGGTCCAAGGGAGGTGGCCCCTCCCTTGGGAAGAAATGAAGGTCCTAACATGGAATGTTAGGGGATTAAATTCCCCTAACAAAAGGCGACTGGTCAAGCACCAATTGGAGGTACAAAAATAAAAATAATTCTACTTCAAGAAACAAAGCTAGGTGGTTTAGAAATTGAGTTCTTTCTAAAATATATTAAAAGCTGGCAAGGAATCTTCGTGGATGCAGTGGGTGCATCTGGAGGCCTAGGAATCTTGTGGAAAGATGCAAACCTGAAAGTGGAAGTAATTTCTAAGCAATAGAACTGGATAAGGGCCAAGGTATGTTTATTTTCTGCCAATCTTATTTTTGAAATTTACAATGTGTATGGTCCAATTAAAATAGAAGAGAAACAAGTTGTTTGGCAAGAAATTGGTAAGGAGATGTCAAATGTAAAAATGGTCATAGGGGGGGACTTTAATGCTATCTTGGACATTTCTAAAAAGAGTAGTGGGATAAGGAGGGTCTCTCAATCACAAAAGGACTTTGTGAATTTCACGAAAAGTCATAACCTGTATGATGTCCAAACTTCAAATGGCTCCTTTACTTGGAACAATAGGAGCAAAGGCTTTACGTACATAGTAGAGAGACTTGACAGGTTTCTAATTTTTGAAGATTGGCTCCAAGCAAATCTACCTCCAAAAGTGGTAATCAGGACAATTTTTATCTCAAACCATTTTCAGGTGGAGTTAAGTATTGAGACAGAAGAAAATAGATCTAGGGGACAATTCAGGTTCGAGAGAGTGTGGCTCTACCATGACAGACTGATAGCTCAGATGAAAATTTGGTGGTCTGCTCCATTAAGGATTCAGGGGTCCAAGATGTTTTTGTTCCATAAGAAGTTAATGAGAATAAAAGCAAATCTAAAAGATTGGAACATAACGGTTTTTAAGAACATCTTTGTGGAAAAAGGTAGAAGAGGCATTGGGGGCTTTAGGGGATAAAATTATCAAGGACGAAATGTCTTCAGCAGAATTCGAAGAAGAGAAAATTTTGATGGCGGAATATAATGAGCTCCTTGCTCGAGAAGAGTGCTATTGGCGTTCCAAATCCAGAGAGGCCTGGCTTGCAAAAGGTGATTTAAATACAAAAAATTCCCATAATACTACAAAGATCAAAAGAAGTTGGAATAGAATATCGGAGATTAAGGATACACTTGGCAATGTGGTCATCGAAGAAAATCAAATAAAGAAGATGGGCATAGAGTTCTTCCAAAATTTATTGGGTGATCAAGGGGCGGTTGAAATGCTAAATATAAGCTTGCTAGAAGGGACAGAGGCAATGGTAACTGAAGAAGAAAAAATTATGTTAACAAACCTGGTGTCAGAAGACGAGGTGAAGGTGGCGGTGTTCCAAATGAAACCAGAGAAAGCCCCAGGCCCTGATGGGTACACTGCATTATTCTATCAGGCCTGTTGGGATTTTATTTGTACCGAACTAGTTGGTGTGGTCAAAGAATCCAGAAGAAGCTCCAACATGCTCAGAGACTTGAATAACACAAACATCGTCCTAATTCTGAAAAAGGAGAAGAGTGACTCTCTTTCAGATTTCAGGTTGATCTCTCTTTGCAATTCATTATACAAAATTGTGGCTAAAGTGATGGCAAATAGATTAAAGAAAATATTGCCTCGTCTCATCACGAGGGAGCAGTCAGGATTTGTGCCAAGGAGAAGCATTACAGATGGTGTAATCATTTCCCATGAGACAATACACACTCTGAAGAAATCGAAGGATCTTGGGATGATTGTTAAACTGGATCTCAGCAAGGCCTATGATCGGGTGCAATGGCATTTTTTGATGAATCAAATGAAGAAATTGGAATTTTCAGCGAAGTGGCTAAGTTGGGTATTTAGTTGCATTTCCATAGTTTGCTATTCGGTGATAATAAATGGATCTCCTTGTGGCTTCTTCCAAAGTGTTAGAGGGCTTAGGCAGGGTGATCCCCTATCACCCTTTTTGTTTGTTCTAGCGGCGGATTCTTTTAGTAGATACATCTCCAAGCTGCGCGAAGAAAGGAGGTGGGAAGGTATTCAGGTGGCACACACCTTAAACCTAGTTTCTCATCAACTCTTTGTTGATGATATGCTGCTATATGGTAGAGCATCAGTGGAAGAAGCAAAAGTGATGAAATCAGCCTTGGACAAATTAGGGTTGGAAGCAGGTCAAAACATCAATATGTAAAAGTCAAATATTTTTTTCTTCAACTCTAGTAGGCATTTAAAAAGGAGAATTAGAACCATCCTTGGCTTTGACAAGGGAAAGCTCCCTGTGAAGTATCTTGGGGTCCCTTTTTTTGTCAGGCAAGTTAAACATTCCCACTAGGAAGAGACTTATAAAAAATGTTCTGAGGTGGCGAGCAAATGGAGGGGAAGGTGGTTGTCTTTAGCAGGTCGGGTGACAATGATCAAAGCTCTGTTAGAGGCTATCCCCATATACCTATTAGCTTGCATGGAGCTTCCTCTTAAATCTGCCAAAAGGATGGAGATGGTTCAAAGAAAACTATTGTGGGACGGGGCCCATGATAGGCATAGAATTCCGCTAATTGGTTGGGAAACGGTAATGAGAGCAAAAGAAAATGGTGGGGTAGGTGTTAAAGATCTCGTCCTCCAGAACAAGGCTCTAGGAGTGAATCTGGTGTGGAATCTCTTTATACAACCAGAGGATCATTGGGGAAAGGTCCTAAAAGCGAAATATTTGGACTCGCAAGTGCTAGAGAGAATTTTGACAATTGCCAACCCAAGGCAAGGCTCTACAATCTGGAATTTTATTCTAAAATGCAGATCAGTGATTACAAATCATCTAACCTAGATAATAAAGGATGGTAGGAGGGCGTCCTTTTGGAGAGACTCTTGGAACGGTGAAGTTTCCCTGGACTCCTTTCCCGATCTTGAAGGGGCCATTCAGCCCACAACCGCTTCTTATGGTGACTCAGTCAGGTCCTTTGTTCATCTTTCTTGGTGTGAGGGGAGGTGGGAGTATAAGTGGAAGGATTTTGAGATGTTGGAACAGGTCCTAAGGGCCAAACTCATGGAGATCCTAGCCAATAGAAGGATAATTTTTACGGGGGAGGAAGATTCTTTAAAGTGGTGTGCGGAAAAATCTGGTGATTACACCTACAGGTTGGGTTATGCAGTGTTGAAAAAGGAGACAAGGTGTGGTTGGCCAAAGCAGTTGTGCTGGGGCAAGTATGTCCTCCCGAAAGCTAGTGCTTTTGCTTGGAAAGCCATTCATGGGTGTATTTTGACCGGGGACAGACTAAAATGGCTTGGGATGCAGGGGTCATTCGGGTGTGCACTATGTAAGGCGGAGGAGGAGTCTGGCAATCACTTGCTTTTAAATTGTGGCTTTATGCAAGCATGTTGGTCAGCGATATGCTCAAAGCTGAGTTGGATTGCTCCCTTGTGTGACAACATCAAAACGGTATTTGAATCATGGCCTTCCATTGAGAAGGGGTCACTTATGGCTGGTTTGTGGGATGAATCTCCTGCTATGATCATTTGGCAAATTTGGAGGGAGAGAAACAACCGCATATTTAAGGGGAAAGAAGCCAACTTAGAAACTGTGGTCACCAAAATTGAGCTCGGTATAAGCAAACACTTCTCGCAGGCGGTTCATAATAGTTCAATAAGTTTCATCTCCTCCTAGGATAAATAGATGCAAGCATGGTGGGAGTTGATAAAGTTGCCAAGCGGTTTGAAATTGAAGAATAAAACCCAAAGGAAGTTGACGAAGTGGCAGCTCCCCCCTTCAGGCAAATTGAAGATGAATTTTGATGGTGCCCTCGAGGGGAAACCCCAGGTCATCAGGGGCTAGGTTTTCTATAAGGAACGAAAAGGGTGAGCTAATCTGGGCAGAATCTATTAAGCTCCCGATAGGCACCAATAACAATGTGGAGGCAGCAGGTCTTTTGGAAGGACTCAAATTTTGCATTGATAAGAATATGCACCAAGTGGATGTAGAAGGTGATTCAAAGGTCCTTATAAAGGCAATAGGTCTAAGAAAAGCACCAAGCTAGAAGTTGCAGGCCTTTTTGGATGTCATCATTCCCCTGACGGATCTGATTCGTGATTTGAGGGTTGGTCACGTGTTTAGGGAGGAAAATCAATTGGTAGATGCCCTAGCAAATGAAGGGGTTGATCAATCGGTTCAGAAAAAGGGCAGTAAGGATCCTGAAACATGGGGATTGGTGGAAAATTTCCTAAATTCAAACTGTTCCACTTAGTAAGGCTCTGCCCGGGGAAGAGATCTGGATGGCAACGAATCAGTTGGTTCTATCACCACTCTTAGCTGTCACAGGCTTTGGAAGCTGGGTAAGGAATTACCTCTCCCTTCTTCAAATACATGCAGCAATGCAAAGAAGAGTATGTTGGAGGCACTTCAAATTCTAGAAAGGGCAGGATGGTGGTGGAAATTCCAGCTATCTGTCGATGCTTCAGGAACTTGACGGGTAGAGGCGCAAGCTTTCTGTGGATGTTTGGGCTTCTCAGGTTAAGGGGAGATCTCTACCATGATGAGGGTGGGTCGGGTTGATGGCTCAACAGGAATCGATGGGAGTGAAGATTGTCTTGTTCTGTGTGGCTGGGAGTTAGTTTCCCCATGATTTTTCTCTATCAATGTAATTTTCTTGGTTTTAATAGAAAGGAGTGCTACCCTCTATGGTAGCTATTTGCCCAAAAAAAAAAAAAAATTGCTCAAGGTATGTAATCAAATGAAGATTGGCATTCAAGGATCTTTCAAGCATAGGCATTAGCCTTCAACGAGAAGATGATTCTCAAGATGAGAATGTAGAAACATGAAATAGAAAGTTCAAGGAATTGATTGAGAACCTTTTCAACAAACAATCTTTTAATGTGGAGAGCATGAGAAGATTAAGTAATATTGACTTATCTTTATCTCAATTCCTTGGGCATGCAATGATATTCTTGGTAAGGTAGATTTGGTATGAGGAAATAAAGATTTGTGGAAATTGAGAATTAAAAATGTAATTATTCCTCAACATAGCAAGATGCCTCTAGTGATAAAATATTTTTAAACATACAAAGCCAAAATTGCCACACAATCTACTTAATCATCACAAGAAAGGAATGTTGATAGTGCACCACCCAAGCCCAATATTGCCTCGTGTTTTTATTGGTTTTTTCTAATTAACTTAAGGTCGTGAGAAGTTTAAGGGGCTCTTAACTTCTTCTTTTCAGTTACTTTCAAGAAGCAGTTACTCTCATAAATGTATATAAACTATGATGTTACCGAAAGACTTCTTATGAGAAATTTTTGAAAAAGGGAAATGGATAGAAAGTAATTCAAACAGGAAGAGGAGGTTGTATGTTTGTGAGCTTACAATTTTGGACAAATGAATGAAACAAAATCCATGTTATAGTTTATGCACTGTGATTGGTTTCGTTGGTTATTGCATTTTTGTGTGAATGTGAGAACCATTTCTAGTATCTAGTCTTCTTGAGTTTAGAATTATTTTTGGTTGATAAGTTTATTATTTTATGCTTTGTGGAATGCAATTAGTCTATGTTTTGATTGTTTTCTTACAAATTACATTTTGTTCAATAAAAGATTCATTGATAGCATTTTATTGATTTGTGTTGCTCCTATTATTTTGACCTTTCTTGCTTTCTAGTTAAAAGCATACCCATGTTAAAGTTTTAAAAAACTTAGAAAAGAATGCATTCTCTTATCAAACAAGGGAGTTGTGTACCTCATAAAATTCAGAGGTAAATTATTCCATATAGAAATAATTTACCCAACTGTTGGTTAGTGATTATTTATATGATTGAACAATAGAGAAAAAAAATTCAAATTTCAAATAGTGAATAATCTATTAACTAACACTATTTATATTTGACTTTTGTGGGATGTAATTTAAAAATATATATATGTTAGTTGTATTTTAGTTTTTATTATTTTTATATGTTTGGTGTGTTTTAGTTTTTATTAATTGTGTATGTGACTCCTTAATAGCTTTTGTTCACACACCTAGGCTACTTTATAATAAAGAATTTAAAAAGTTTAAAACAAAAAGATAATAAACATGCTTTTTTTTAAAGTTCTACTCATATATAATATAGGTCAACTATCAAATAATTAATAGTTTAATTTTACATCTTCTTTAAGCATAGTTGTTGGAACATGGTTATTTTGTTAAGATATCCTTAATATACAATAGCTATAGTTACACACACTTTTTTATTTGTCAACAAGTGTTTAGTTTATTACTATAACATTAAAAAATTGTTAAAAAATAAATAAAACTAATTCTTGAGTAAATGTAAATAGTGTTTATCTTTTCTTTATCTGTCAACTTACATATTTATATATTGATGAAACTATTTATTTATTTAGTAGTTTAGATAGATGAAAATAATTCTTAGATAAAATTAAAATTTGTTTATGTATGCATGTAATAAATAAAATAATTATGTCATAAAATAAAATAACTATTAAGTGGAGATTAATATATCTAAATATTTTCTAAATAGATTATTTAAGATATCTATAGTAGTATTATTAGTGTTCATGATTAACATATATTTCTTAAAATGCATTTATTTAAAGATATGATACATATCTATCTTAATTGTGTGACATAAATTATATAGATTCTTTCAAATTGATATATATTTAATATATAAAATATCTATACTAATTTATTTATTATGTATCCACTCCATTATTTTTTATTGATTATCTAATGATAATCAAACTAATATATCATTAGATTTATTTTTACAACTTTGTATAAAATTTTAAAATAGAAAGATACTTTATCACTATCTAATTCAAATAATCATAATATAAGTTTATCTTTCATACCATTAAATTTATTGATTATTGAAATAATATAAAATTTAATATATTTTATAAATCCAAAATGTTGAGCCATTATATTTTCTTATACTTTGTAATGAAATGATAAATTATTTCCTCAAAATCAGATGTTAATTTAATATATTAGATGTTAATTTAATTTAATATATAATCTAATATAATATATATTAAAAATGTTTAATAATATAATATATTAAATATATACTAAATTATTAAAAAGATAATATATTACATAATTTAAAATTAAATTATAAAATTATAATATTATTATTTAATATATTAAATTATATATTAGATGGTATATATGTTAGATATATATTGTATATATATTATAATATTATAATATGATGTTAAAATTATATATATATATATTATATATATATATATGTTGTTAAATTAATAATATAATATATTAAAAATATATTATTTATTTGAATTTGTTATTAGATTATTTTATATATTTGAATTTAATATTTTAATTATATTTTATTTAAGATATGAAAAGTAAATGAATAGAATGGAAAATATAACAAGTAAATAAATTTTAAAGAATTTAAAATTTTTCCTAAAAATTAGTTGAATATTTTTTTATTATGGTCTTGAAAAGCTGAGATCAAAAGTTTATGCTCCCTAGAAATCCGCTGCTCAAAGTTTTGTAGCCAATAAAATTGAAGAAAAATATTTTTTGAAATTTGAAAAGTTAAAAATCTTGCATTTTACATTAAGAAAATTAAAATATAATGTATAAAAAAATAATAATAAATTTTGATTGGTTGCAAATAAAACGTTTAATCACTAGTTAGAATATATATTATAATATAATGTTAAATTAATAGATTACATGATAATTTAATATATTAATATAATATAAAATATATTAAAAACAATTTTATAATATAATATACTAATAACATTTTAAATTATGTATTAGATGTTTTATATTATATAGTATATATTTTTAATTTGTGATTAGATTATTTTAAATATTCTATATAATAATTTATTAATTATATTTTAAGATATAACAAGTAAATAAATATTTAGAATGCATAAAAAGTAATTAATTGTCAAATAAAAATACTTCCAATAAATCGGTTGAATAATAGTTTAACTTTGTGGTAGAAAAATACTTTGTGGTGAACAAGTGCCTTAAAAAATGCCTTGAAATTTTTTTCCCCTGCCAATAAAATTGAAGAAAAATAATTTTGAGAATTTAAAAAGTTAAAAAATCATGCATTTAACTTTAACAAAATTAAAATATAATGTATGAAAAAGAAAATTGAATTTTGATTTGCTGCAAGCAAAACATTTAACCACTAGTTAACAAACAGACATCCTATAGTTCTGAACTAACAAATAAAGAAATGCAGTTTAAGTTATTAAATTTTGATCATGGATTAATTTTTTTTTACTATAATCTGATTCATAATTGATTATTCATTCTTTTTAAACATTCATTCCCTTATATATATATTGAATTTGTTGATTGGAAAACAAATAAGTTACACAACTGATTTAAAACTTCTTTTTATCAAATTCAAATGAATTTATTTCATTCCCTTATATATATGTGTTTTTATCTGTTTTTAAATTGCATACAAAATATATACATTTTTCTGGTACTAATTTGCATTCAACACTTAACATGGTTAGGGGAGAGGGCCCAATAGTCGTGCGGGGTCCAATAGTCGTGCACCCAATCGTGAATATAATACCCAATAGTCATTTATATAATGTCCAATAGTTGTGATTTGACTACCCATAATTAAACAAAATGTATGCTTTTGATCTAAAAAGCAACCAATCATGTGATACCACATCAACGCTCAACTACTCATGATGTAATGCACGAGAATTGGTCTCACTTTTTTTTGGGGCCTTTTTGGACACCTTGACAAAAACGCATGCTGATGTGGCATCATATTTGATGATGTGGCCCTGAAACCTTAGTTATAAGCAGAGAACTTGCCAAGTAAGCTGCTGTAAAAAATTTGGAGTGATTTGAAATATCCACATAGGATAATTAGAAGTGCGAAGTTAGGGTGCATGACTACTGGGTCCTCTCCCCTAATTACCTGTTTGTATGTTGTGCATAGGTGGATAGAGAGGCGAGACCTCCCCAAGGGACCAAGACCCCTCAAGGGTTGACGCGCCCTCCCTACCATGGGCGGCCTGTGCAAGTTGACCCATGGTCGAGTCCACTATGACTAGCGCCCAATTTTTTATATTTTATATTTTTTTGAATTTTTTTAAATTAAATTATTAAGTGTTTAAATAATATTTATATTGCAATACAACTAATTAAATGAATTTATGTTATAAAATATTTATAAGCTAATATATTGTATATCATATATAAATAATAACTAAATATATATATATAATTATATAATTAATTTCATAAATTGTATAGTTTAAATAATTACATATGTATATAGTTATTTTTTCCTAAGTTTCTTTGAAACTTGAATTTAAAGAGGAGATTTCCTTTTCCTTAAGAGAATATACATTTATATAGATGTTGTCAAATGATTATTCAAATTCTTTATCCAAATCCTTTCTATATATTACCATTCAAATTGAACCATTCTCCTAACATTAACCAAAATGTTAGATTAGTTTTCCCATCCAACTATCTTCAAGTTAATGTACATAATCTTTAGAAAATTTAATTCTCTAACACACAACTATGATTTCATCCAAACAAATATACAAAAAGAGCTCATTTTTCTTAGAAAAGCTAGATTGTTATTTCATCTTTGGTACGCATTACGAAACCATGTCAAGGTAAAACATTTTCTATTATAGTATCCTAAGTATAGCCTATCAAAGGATCCCTTGACCTTACAGCAACTTAAACTCCACATATAATTCATTCCTACCATATTATTGCATAAATTCCATATTACACTTATACATCTACACAAAAGCACATGTTGCACAAGATTACGCAAGAAGGCTTAAATTTCTCATAGCTTTCACAAGACCCATAAGAACTTTCTTGGAACTTAATTGATGAGTCTCCCAAAAAAATTGTAAACTTTAGCATATACACCTGATAGAGAAATTAGACAAAAACAACAATATGGCCACAACCTTTCCTCCCAACCATAGGATTGATAGTCAATCCACCCCAAGCTCTAAGGATCACATAGCTTTTCCTTATACACACACCACCACTATTCACAAGGGTTCCTAAAACAAATTACACAAAATACTATGCACAATGCAAACACATATACTATAATGCATCACCTTAACCCTTAAATAGCTACTCACATAAAGAGACACTAAAACCATATGGAACTCCACAAGACAATACCAAACACATAATTTCAACAAATACCCCAAAAGGGTCTAGCATTAAATTGCACATAAAATTCAAAGCATAATCAATGATCCTTTACATTTTAAGCACAAAATCTACAAAGAGGTAGACCTTATCAACTAAGTGCAAATCCAAAATTGGTAGCCTCTTCTTCTCCAATCCTTATTTTTCCATCCTCCCTCTCTCATCTTCTCCTCTTTCTCCACCAAGAATTCTTCTTACTAAAGCAAAAAGCATCCAAAGGACCAAAGTAAAATCAAAACAAAAAGAGAGAAGCCCCTTTCTCCTTTCAAAGAGAAAGAATATATAGAAGGAAAAAGGCAACCAACTCCCCATAACTTCCCAACCACCCAACCAACTCCAATTTTTGCCACTTTTCATAAGTGGGTAATTAGAGTCAATTTTGAACTTTATTTAAGGGGTTTATGGAAATAAAAAACCCCTAACCCATACACCTACCACCTAGGAAATTTTTTAAACAATTAAAACCACATAAAGACTTCATAAAACATAAAATGAGTAATTACATTTAAAAAGGTGACTCAAGGGTCTAATAAAATAACCTCTCACACATGCACAACCCATAAAAACAAGGTTAAAACACTTATCCTTGAAAAGACTGAAAATTCATAAGGGAAGTAGTTATGTGACCCCTTGATCCACATTGGTCAATTTTAACCTGTTTACTTAACCAAAAAAAGGTGTCAATATTACTCATGAATAATAATAATTGAAACAAATGGCATAGGAAAAGTAACCTTCTAATAATAACTAACTAGAGAATTAAATCTACACAAGTAACATATAATGTAACTTTTCCTACGTGCATAATACCTTTTAGAGTTAAGCAATAATTGATCATACTATTTATCATCAAATATAACTACTTATGACAATAATACTACTATAAATAAACATTAAATATCAATAATCATTTTACAATCACACTTAATCACACCCATAGTATATAATCACCTAGTTCATCATGTAATTCACATAATATATACAAAGTAATATTATCAATAACTAAACATCTTGATCATTGTGTACCTACGCAGACGAGGAATGTAACTCATCTAGATATCACACAAAATCACAACAACCATATGTTAGATAATATTAGTAAGTTAACAATTAAAATATGATAATCCTTGATGTATATGAACAATCATTACTAATGTATATTATCCAACAAAAAATATAGGACATAAACCATCAACAACTAACAGGATCAACAAGGCTACAAGGGATGGGGTCTTACACAATGTTTGTCCCAAATAGGGGTCCAACACTACATTGGGAGATCATTTCCCTCTTTATCTTTCACTCTCATTTGTAAATCTCTTCTCCAATGAACCTTGCCCTTATACAAAAGCATATGACATAAGAGAGATTACCACCTGAAACTCACCTCCTTACTATTTCTCTTAATGTCAACCAGTTGATTGTGAATAGCCTCGACTATAAAGTTGGCATAGTCAAAGTCACTATTGAAAAATGGATATTGTATGTCAATAGCCATATACATGAGAGGTATCTTCATTTTTTACTATACATCCTCCCCTAATACTTGTCATAACACCCAATATGTTCTTCTGAAATAGTCTTCAAAATATTTGACATCAAAAGACTCAAATTTTTTATCAGGGATTCTCAATGACTCTTATGTGTATCCTTTCTATCTAAATCCATGGATCTTTTGCACCCTAAAGATACTTTTATCTTATCAGTATTTTTTTCTAAAAGAGCTAAGGTTTATAACTTTACATGCAACCACATAGAGTCCAAAAGTTTCGGCAACAAACTCCTTGGTTATATCCATTAAGACACTTCCATCCAATGCCCTAATTACTTTGATATTTTCATCATATCTGGAAGCAAGGTGTCTAATAAGTTCCACATTTATGAAGAAATTAGGGACAATCAACTTTCCCAAATCATAGTTCCATGCATTAGAGATAGGGGAATGACGGTTTCTTTTTCCATATTGTTGAATGAACAAGACAACTGAGAGGGGGGGTGAATCAGTTGTTGCAAATTAAACCTTCAAAACCCTTAAAAGTAATCAGATCCACATGCATTCATTAAACCCTTTATTCTGTTAATGTGATTAAACATGTAATGCAGATAAAAAAAATTGAAATAGCAACACCATACACAAGAGAACACCAGATTTATGTGAAAAACCCAATGAGGGAAAAACCACGGTGAGGATTAGCTCACAATATAAGTAATTGCAAAACTGATACAAGGGCTCACTGCTAGAATAGGACACACTGTCCAAAAAAGCTCATAGCCAAGGCTCACTGCCACAAAAAGAAATACAAGAAGATAGAAGAAGAATGTTACATAGAGAACACTTTCTCAATGCAACAAGGAATCCACCACAATGCTCCAACAATCCGTGTCCTTGCTTGAATGATTTTGGATGCCTTCAACTCATAGCCTTCAAGAACCCTAACACTTGAAAGTCACACTACTCTACTCAAATTCACATCACACACATCAATCTCATCAATCTCGCATCTATCTTGCTTCTCACTTACTTCCTACCATCAACTCACAAAAACTCCACACTAATTTATATCAACCTCAACCTCAAAGACCTTCTCCAATGTCGGCAACTAGTCATTATACATACAAATTCAAAATAGATCAGCACCTAGGAATTCTCGTGGTGGATAGGAATGAAGGCGACCTACATAAATCCTTAATTAGGACCCAAATAGATCCCAAAACACCTCAACATGCTTCTACAAGCCTCGCATGTAGTGTTAACACAAGGTTAGCCAATACCCATGCTAAACACCATAATCATTAAGTATATGCTTCCTTAAATAAATCTAAAACTTCCAAATGATAGAATTCACTTGAACATGATATAGAATAATCCACGAACTACTTGAGATTCATCAAACACTTCATCCAAACTAGCATTATTTGAATACTTCAACTCATAACAATTGGTAAACCTTATTCGCATACTAACAAATGAAACCCACTTTGTACAACACCAAATCAAGTGAAACCTTGAATATAGAAAGATATAAACATTATACTTGAAACTTCCCAAATCCACAAAGCTTGAATCCAAACAGCAGAGAAACATGGAGCAAATACATTTCTCCTAGGCCACAAAAAACATCACTAAAAAAATGGTTCACACACTAGTGAAAATATATCGCTCTATACAATGATCCAGAAAACCAAATTATGAATATAGCAACCTATGACAACCATGAAAAAAATATTAGATCCGCACATGCATAGGATCAATACAGAAGAAACACGAAGCACAATACCAGAGCAGACTATGAACACCTGCACAACATAGTTTACTTTGTTTATCATTTTTTTTTCAAAAGCACTTGGAAACCAAGTACCAGAGACATCATCTCAGCTCATTACTCCATTCCAACTCATCTTCAAATACTACAACAAAAATATAGCTCCATGTACTCACAACACTTCCTCAAGATATCAACTATACATGCACAACCTGCATCAACTTGTTTTCCTATTTTTTTCACAATTTTCTCAATATCCTCGACATATTCATCATGCAAAAGATTCCATATCACATAGTTGACGTCAATGACAACACCAGTCAATAGATTTCATGTTGAAATCAATGACAACACCTTCATACTTTCAACAATCTCCCCTTTTGTTATTGATGGAAACATATGATGTGAAAAAACATCAAAGACAACTTTTGAATACAACATTTATCTCTCCCTCTCATAACTTATGCTTCATTCTCCCTTTGACAATAATGATTAGACAACATACACAACCTAATACCTTGCAATTTTTCACATGATTCTCTCTCCTCCTTTGACATCAATGGAAAAGGATGAAATGATTTGCATTATTCTCCCTCTTTGACATTGAACTAGAATACTTTCTTTGAATACTCCCCCTTAGGAGTACACCTAATCAAATCAACAACTCAATGACAACACATGACACTACCTACTCCTAGACTGATGCACCTCTATATGCATCTATTTCAGACATGGAGGGGTAATAACCCCCAACTTCTCTAAAAGATACTCAAAAGTAGCCTTAGGAAGAGACTTAGTAAATATATCGGCAATTTGATCCTTTGTAGGAACATACTCAAGCCTTACTTCATTCTCCATAACCTTTTCTCTCAAAAAGTGATACTTGATAGATATATGTTTTTTCCTTGAGTGCATCACTGGATTCTTTGAAATGTTGATTGCACTTGTATTGTCATAGAAGATAGAAATAGGCTCATCATATATAACTCTGATGTTCTTCAATGTCTGTCTCATCCATAAAACTTATGTACAACATGATGTTGCTGCAATATACTCAGTCTCTATAGTAGATAGGGAAACTGAATCCTACTTCTTGCTCAACCATGACACTAGTCTACATCCAAGAAATAATGCACCACCACTAGTACCTTTTTTTTCATCAACACAACCAACCCAATCTAGATCTGTATAAGCACTTAATGTGAAATCAATATCCTTAGGATACCACAAGCCATAATCCAGAGTGCCTCTTAAATATATGAGCATATTCTTTACTATTGCAACATGTATTTCTTTAGGATATTCTTGAAATCTAGCCACAAGACAAATTGCATGCATGATGTCTAGTCTAGTGGAAGTTAGATATAGTAGTCCACCAATCATAGATCTATATTTTCTCTTATCAGCCTTAGGTGAAACATCATTTTTACTCAATTTACAACTAGTCACCATAAGAGTGTATACCAGTTTGGAGTCATCCATTCCAAACTTCTTCAACATCTCTTTGACATGCTTAGATTGTGAAATTAAAATCCCTTTATCTGTTTGATTGATTTCTAACCCAAGGAAGAAATTCATCTCTCCAAACATTGACATTTCAAATTATTTCTACATCTCTTTAGCAAATTTCTTACACATAGCTTCATTTCCTCCAAAGATAATATCATCCACATATATAACTACTATCAATATTTTGTTTTCCTCAATGAAGTAAAGATTACTATATGTGGTTCCTTTACTAAATCCTTGTTGTAATAAATATTTGTCCCATCTTGCATACCAAGCTCTGGGAGCTTGCTTCAAACCATATAGTTCCTTCAATTTACATACCGTATCTGGTTGATTTGACAATTGAAATCCTTCTAGTTGTTATGTGTAAACTTCTTCCAATTCACCATGCAGAAAAGAAAACTTCACATCCATCTAATAAACTTTAAATTCCTTATGTGTTGCAAATGCCAAAAAAATTCTGATAGCTTCCATCTTAGCCACATGAGAAAATGTCTCTTCAAATTCTATTCCTTCCACTTGTGAGTAACCCTTACACACAAGTCTTTCCTTGTTTCTTATGACTTCTCCATTCTCATTCAACTTGTTTCTAAATACCCACTTAGTTCCAATTATGTTCTTGTTTTCTGGTCTAGGAACTAGTTCCTAAGTCTAATTCTTTTCTATCTGCATAAGTTTTTCTTCCATTTCCTTCATCCAATGTTCATCCTTGCATGCTTCACTCACTGTTTTAGGTTCAACTTTAGAAAGTAAACACAAATTTACCTCAACTTCAGCATCTTTGCTTCTTGTCAATACACATTTCCTTTTGTATCCAATGATTTGATCTTTAGAATGATTCTTTTGCACATACTTAGGGGTCTTAGGGGTATTCTCTGGAGCTTCTTCCTCTTCATTTTGCACTTCTTCATCATCTTTTTCTTCTTCTATTTTGCAATTAGGTTCATCTGACACATCCATCCACTATAATTGAATTCTGCAAGTTTTCATCAACCTTAACATTTGCACTTTCAACAATATTTCTTAGCCTTTTATTGTAACATCTGTAATATTTTATTTTAATAGAATATCTAAGGAAGACACCTTCATCAGACCTTGCATCAAACTTTCATAATCTTTCTTCTCTTTTGATATAACTTTTGCTTCCAATTACTCTAAAGTATTTCACAATAGGAATCCCTCCATACCATAGCTCATAGGGGGTCTTTGTGTTGTTGTATTTAGCTTGAACTCTATTAAGTATGTAAACAACAGTATGAATATCTTCTCTCTAGTAGACTTCCGATAGATTTTCCTCTTTCACCATAGTCCTTGCAACTTCTTAAATAGTCCATTTTTTCCTTTCAACAACTCCATTCTACTGAGGAGTTCTAAGGGCGGACAAATGCCTCTTTATTCCATGAACTTCACAAAACATGTTAAAATCATTGGAGGTGAATTCACCACCTCTGTTAGACCTCAAAAAAATTATTTTTAGTCCCATTTCATTCTCAACCATAGCTTTAAATTCCTTGAATTTATCTAATACATCACATTTCTCTCTAAGAAAATTAACCCATGTCATTCTAGAATAATCATCAATTAAAAGCATAAAGTACCTATCACCTTGTAAACTTCTCACCCTTGTAGGACCATAAAGATCTATATGTACTAATTCTAGTAGTTTGGTAGCAGATTGTTCTTTTCCCTTGAAGTTACTCCTTGTTTTCTTTCCAAATTGATAACTCTCACAAACAACATTGATAGGATTTGTGATTCTTGGTAAATCTCTCACTACATGAACTTAAATAATTCTTGTGAAACTATCAAAATTCATATGACACAACCTTCGGTGCCATAACCAACTATCACTAATCTAAGACATAAAGCAATGTCCATCAACACCCTTAAGTTGATAAATGTTTCCATATGTTCTCTTCCTAGTAGCAATCCAAGTTTTAAACCCTTTTCTAATCTCACATGTTTCATCCTTAAATACAAGATTGTATCCCTTGCTTTACATTTGTCAAACACTCAAAAGGTTATGCCTTAAACCCTTAACATAGTAAACATTATCAGTGTTATGCTTTCCATCAAAACTAATTGAACCTATTCCACAAATCTTAGCTCTTGAATCATCTCCAAATTTAACTAGTCCTCCATCATATTTTTCAAGTTTAACAAACTTACTCTTGTCTCTAGTCATGTGATTATAGTAGCCACTATCAAAAACTCAATAATTCTTATCTTTTTTAACATGAAATGCATATACCAAATTACCTTCAACTTTCTCCTTCTTCTTTGAATCACTTTCCTTCACACAATTTCAAAGTTAGTAGAACTGGATTCTTCTTTAATAGCCAAGAACAAGCATTCATTGTCATCAAAGTCTTCATGTAGTCAGATTCATCATCAAAAATTCTAGCATCTTCTCTCACATAGTAAGCTTTCTTAATCATTTTTCCTTTATTTTATTTGTTATTATTGTTTATAGCTCTTATTGGACATCTTGAAGCACAATGACCTATCTCACCACAACTAGAAAATTTGAAAGGTAGTTTACCTTTATACTTATTAATTCCCTTCTTCATTCTTCTTACAAAGTTAGCTTCCACATCATCAAGATCTTCCTCATCTGAATCTTCAACCTCTCCAGCCTTGAAAGTAGTCTCTATAGTTATACCCCTTTTCAAGCCCTTTTTTCTCATTTCAAACGAAGTTAGTGTACCAATCATCTAATCTCTAGAATAAGTATCAAGATTTGCAATTTCCTCAATAGTAGATACCTTTTCACTATAAGCAGCTTGAGAAGAGATCTGAGAACTTTCTTTACCACTTTAGATTCTTTAACTTGTACACCAAGACCTCTCATTATGCTCACCAACTCATCAACTCTCTACATGTAGATTTTGATTGTTTCATCTTCGGGCATATGCAGGGTCTCAAATTGTGCCTTCAAATTTTGCAACTTTGCTTGTTTGACTTTTTCATCTCCTTCATAAATGCTTTCTAACTTATCCCAAACCTCTTTAGAAGTCTTCAAATTCATAAATTTTACTAATTTAATATTTGAAAGACTATTCACAATAATAAATCTTGCCTTAGCATTGATCTCATGTGCCTTGATCTCTGCACTTGTACTTGGACCATTTGCAGGTGGAGTATATGCAGTCTGATAAACCTTTTCAATCTCAAATCATTGAGCTAACAGATATTCTTCCAATTTAGAATGTAAAGATATTGGGACCAAAACAATAGCACAACAAGTACTACTACTCTGATACCATTCAAGATCGTAAACATAACGACACACGGAAGCTCTAATACCAACTCAAATTGAAGCACAATTTTGACAGTAAGGCAATAAGATAGAAAAAATATTTTCAAAAATGAAATGCTTTCATTAACTCAAAGATATTACATATATGCACTTTTGGCATTATCATATTTCTAATCATCCAGATCGCTCGAAGCGCAGGAGAGAGCATACTTCTAATATGTTGAACACTAGACTATTAAACGTATGGACTCTAGATAATACTCAATACTCAACTTCTAAGATTCTAAGACTCTATCACTCAATACTTGATTCACTCAACTCTTTATGCCTCAAATGAGCTCTTGGGACCTTATTTATAGGCTTCAAATGACCTGGAGAACTGGTCACCAAAACCTTTTACCTATTCTACTAGGTCATTTCTCTAGAAAATGCAAGGAGGATTATCTTGCCACATGGTAGACATTGTCAGTCCTTGATTTTCTCAACAACCTTTATTTATTTGGGCATATTATGGAGAGGACTAAAATATCTACTATAATATTTTTCGTAGATATTGTCTATCTTTACTTTTTAGATAGTGGACAAAATAATTTTTACATGTGGGAATCTTTTGTATAAGATGATCTTTTTAGTACAAGGGTCCACCATGTGAGTAATCTTTTTGGTACAATATTTTTCTAGCTTCACATGGGTTTTGTCTAGGAATTTCCCCACCTTTTGAATTTTTGTCCATATTTTACTTTTTACTTTCTCCATAATATTTTATTCTATTATGACCTTATCCTAGACATACTATTTATTTTACAATATTTATTTTCACTTTTAGGACACCGTAAAGTGAGAACGGCCCACTTAACACTCGTAAGTGGCTACATGGATCTTGCTTTTTAAAACAAGGTTGCATCCTATTGTCAGATCTTAACGTGGTTGACATCACGGCACAGACAAGCCCTTGTGCTAGCTAAAAAGGGATAGGACTTTGTAATTTGGCAATTCCTTATACACATTATCCCAATCTTGAGATTGTGGATTGAACACATACATTATTCTTTCAACCTCTTCTGAATATGCTATGTAAAATTCAATCCTTGTTGCAAGAAGTGCAGGTCTCAATGTAATCTCCATTTCTTCAATCTTGACTTCTGGTAACCACTCCCTGCATAGCGCATAAAAATCAACTCGTGGAAAATCATAACCACTATTAGGAAAATGAGTTAAATATTGCTCCATGCATTCACTTAGGGTATAAAGCAGATTTATTTTAATTAACTCTAAAAATTCTCTCATGTCAGGATGGAAGTAGATGTCGACCATATCAGTATACTCCTCCACAACAAATTGATTGAAAGTAATGCTTCCGATGAACCCATATTTGATACATTTTAACAAATTCATTTTACTTTTCTTTGACCACCTCATCCCAAATAATTTTGTGATATGGATATCAATGGATAATGGGCTTCTGATATAGCAAACTAATGGTGCTTCTTCTAAATCGAATTGTTGAAGGAATGCTAGTCCTGTATCAAGATCCATAGTTCCTTTTTCATGATTTTCTGTAATAGATCCTCTTAGCTTTGTTAGCCACTTATCTAGAAAATAATGTTCTAATAATAATTCAATTATCTCAGTTGGGAGGAAGGGAAGAGACATCTCAGAATTTTCTAGATTATACATATATGTGCCATCTGAGTGAATCCAATCTGGATCTTTGAATTTTATTCCTCCATTATAAATAGTTGCTACTAATTCTTTGGTCAATGCATCTGCCAATGGATTATTTTCTCCTTTAATCCATTCTATATCAAAATCATAAGCCAAAATTTCAAAATACCATCTTGCAATTCTTCCCTGAGCTATATCTTTATTTGGTTTTTTCTTTAAGAGGCTTCTCATAGCCTGGCTATCAATTCTTACAGTAAACTTCACTGGATTGAGAAATATCTTGAATTTTTCAATACCTTTTTTTACCGCTAATATCTCTTTTTCAAAAATGTGGTATCTACTTTCAGTATCTGTAAATGTTGCTGACTGATATCCACAGATATTTCTTTTACCATTTTCTTCTTCCTATATTAGCACGACAAACCATGTTGTATCAGAAGCATCAGTGTATAAATATAGTGGTAAACCTGGAGCTAGTATTTGTAATGATGGAGAATTTTGACATTTGGATTTTATGCGTTGAACAACTTTTGTTGCCTTTAGGGACCATCCTTCCTTGTTTTCTTTTAAGTTCTCTTGGATTGCTTTTCTGTCTTCTGCAAGACCTCTATAAAAGGGTGATACATAATTAAGACAACCTAGAAATCTTTGTATCTATTTTTTATCTTGTAAGATGTCAAGAAATTCTTGAATCCTTTGTAGAATATGAGGTTGTAATTTAATGTTACCCTTGTCAAGATGCAATCCTAAAAAGTCTATTTGGTTTGTACCAATTACCATCTTTTTTGCTGATAAGCATATTCCATGCTTCTTGATTGCTACATATAAATCTTCTAGGTGCTGCAAATGGTCAGATTCAGAATCAGAGAAAACAATTATGTCATCAATATATACTGCACAAAAATATTTGAGATGCCTTAGGGCTTGATCCATTCATCTCTAAAAGTAAGAAGGAGTTGTACAAAGACCAAATGGCATTACATTCCATTCATATAGACCCTATGGAACTAAGAATGCAGTTTTATACCTGTTTGATTCTTTAACTTTAATCTGCCAGAATCCTGACTTGTAGTCAAACTTAGAAAATATTTTCTTACTAGCAGCTCTTCTGATTAAATCAGCACTAAATGGAATTGGATAATTAAATGGAAGGATGATATCATTAAGAGGCTTATAATTTATGCATAATCTCTTTTTACCTCTTTCCTTCTCAGCTCTTTTATTTAACAAAAATTTTGGACAAGAGAATGGACTTTTACTAGGGTGAATGAAATGTCCTTCAAGTAACTCATTCAAATGCTCATCCAACTCCTTTACTTCTGATGGGCTCATGAGACATGTTGGTTCATGCAAAATGATTGATTGACATTCTGGCCTTATTTGGATTTCACACTCCTCATGATCTTGTGACCAAAATTGTAATGGGTTTAAACTACAACAATCTTTCTCAAATCTGTGCTTGATTTCATCAAATAATTCTGCTAGGGATTATGTTAGTTCTTTTACAAATTCTTCCTTTTATCCTTACCACTATTCTCAAATTTATGATTAACAATTTTTAATGCAGGAATATCAATTTGGCCATCTTCATGTCTCAAAGAAATCTTATGTTTCCAAAAATGAAGAGGTTCATATTTTGTAAGGAATAAATAACCCAACAGGACATCATCTTCTAAGTCATTGTATTCAATGAAATCTGTAACAAACACTTTACCCATTATCTCAATATGCACATCATGAGCATACCTTCCCATATGGATTCGTTCTCCATTAATGACATAACTGTGAGGAAAATCGGGCCTTGGCTTCCAGAATTCTGGAGGAATTGCATTTGTTTTTGCAAGAGATCTTGAGGAACCAGTATCTACAAATGCATCCATAGGAGTTTTCTTATATCCTAGAAAGCAAAAATTAATCCTGATATAATTGCCATTATTAGCAGACAATAAAGAACATGCGTTATCTTTACTTTTGTGTGTGCTTCTATTACTATTATTTTTATTGTTATGATCACTTTCTTCTATTGCAGATTTCTCTTCCTGGGAGCTCAATATAAGATCCTTAATTTCTTCCATTGTGGAAGAAATATTGCTCATTTCTATAGATTGGGTTTTGGAAAACCTTGTTAAATCTGCAACATCATTTGCTAATAGATCCAATTTTTTTAATATAGCAATTAAATCAACATTATCTGGATCATACTTTTTTGGTCTTTGGGAAGAATAATTCTTAGAAGAACTAGCTCTATTCTTCTACCATGGTGGGATTTTGTAACCATGATCAAAAACTTGTGAAGATCTTTTATCCCACTATTTAAGTTGCTTTTGAAGCTCTTCCTTCTCTGTTTGGAGCTTCTTCATTCTTTGTAGATGTTGATTGACAGCATCTCTCCTTTCTTCTCTAGTTCCTGCCATCTTGTAAGGATCTTTAGACTTCTCAATATCTAATTTTATTTGTACATCTTTCAAGGAATTTTTTAATAATGTGACCAAGAAATCTTCATCTTCCTCTGATAAAGATGCTTCATATTTTGAACTTGAAGAAGAAATCCTTTTATGTTTGCCTCTATGTTTAACCATATTATATCTTTCAGGAACTATTTCTATTAATTCATATAGATCATCCATTTCTTGAGAAACATCATGAACATTAATCACTTCCCAATCCTGATTGTAGTGCTCAAACATTGCATACACCTTTGTGCCAGGATTGAGCTTTTTTGGACAATCTGTGGCATAATGAGGTCCCTTACAGATAATTTTTTTTACACCCCTAGGGACTTTCCTATTCCTTCTTTTTAGCAAAAATTGTGGAGATTTTTTAGGAAACTTTCATTTTTGGAAAGGAACAATCTTATATTTTCTTTTAGAACCATATTTCCCATGCTTGCTCCTTTTGAATGTATACTCACCCTCATATCTAGAGTCTCTAATAAGGTGTGTGGAACACTTTTTACACTTACATGTCCTTCCACAACCCTTTTTCTTAAATTGCTTTAGATTGGTGAAATCTTTTAACTGGTTAATTGGAGGTAAGTCACAAAATTCTTTCAAATTGAAAGTATAATTATACTCATCTCTATTATTTTGTAGTGCCCCTAAAGGACACTATTTCTCCAATTTATAACCAATCAAAGACTTAAGTTCTACAAAATTACACTGAGCTATTGTCTTTCCTTTCTTTTTGTTAATATAGTCTTCAGCCCATGCACCCAAACCACAAGGCAAAGAATTCAAATAATTTTTTTTTGTTGTAACATCTTTGGTTTTGTCTGCAATAATCATGTAATTTTCAAAAGCAAGATTGTATTCATGAAACTTAGCTAAATTTTTAAGTTTCCTTGCTTGCAACATCTTTTTTGCCTCAGTAGCTTGGTTTTTCCTATCACCACATAATAGATTTGTGATAAAAAACTTAAACTGCTCAAATCCAGCTGAAAATATATCATTTTTTCCCATGTCCATTTGTTTGACTACTTCCTCAATTATTTGTTCATTTTCATAAACTGTTGTTGTTGGGCCATCATCTGGTAAATTATTCCACAAGTGTCTTAATTTTCCTGATAGAAGTCTTACTGCATACAAAACCTTTGTTGTTTCTGACCACTAACCAGTTCTATCAAAGAAGTTTTCTAAAGTATCTGCCCAGGTGCAAATTGTATCATAAGGGTCTACTATCTTATCAATATTAAGTATATAGCCTACTGCTGCATATGGCCTTAGTTGTTCAAGTTTTGCATTTTCAAACATCACATCCTTCATTTCAATATCAAATTCAACCTTTTTAATAGTTTCCCAAGGTTCTATTTCTTGCAATTGATTATAATTAGAAAAATCTAATTCTACTTCTTAAGCAGAGTCATCTACAGTTTCTATTGAATATTCAAATTCTTCAGAGATATCAGTATCAATTGTTATCTCAACAGATTCTTTTTCAAACTGATCATCATCTTCAGATTCCTTGTTAGCAAAACCAGGTTCATTCATATAGACTGGTTCTGTATTCTCTGTATCTATATTGAGTTCTTGAAGCCAATCTCTTTTTTGTTCTTGATTTGTTGAACTATGTTCTTTTACCTTAGGAATTGTAGTAGTTGTTGATTTGTTAGATGATTTAACTACCTTGCTTTTCTTTACCTAAGTTTTTAACCCTTTCTCCTGTTTCTTCTTTTGTCTTGCTACTTTCCTTATCTTTTCCAACCTTTTAGCTAGACTTTAACAAGGCCTTAGATGGTTCTTTAGATTGTCTACTTGAATCCATAGTCCTAGCTTTTATGCCTTTCTCAAGATACAAATCTAAAATCTTAATTTTTGGAAACTTAAAATTGCCTTTGCTATCAACATATTCTTCTTTATCTTCAAACACATTATGAATAACAGATGAAAGTGAAGAACTTGCATTAAGAGATCTTTGGCTTGCCATTGAAGAGTTTTAGGACTTACTGAAGCTTTTCATAGACCATTCCACTGCTACTTTTACCATCTTACTGCTCACCCTTCCGTGCCTATCCTTCGACTTCAACACGGAATTTACAGCCTTACTGTGGCTCCACAGCTACTTTGTGTCTCTACCTTCGATCATTTAGTCTTCACACTCTTATTCCAACTACCAACATATGACTCTTATGACAAAATTTCACTATGACCAGATCTTAATAGAACATGGGTCTGTTATTACACATGCATTAGAACAACCATGGCTCTGAAATGAAACTTGGCTCTGGTATGTAAGAAGGCTCTGGTATGTAACCAGGCTCTGATACCAATTTAGAATGTATATATATTGACACCAAAATAATAGCACAACAAGTACTAGTGCTTTGATACCATTCAAGATCGGAAATAGAACGACACATGGAAGCTTTGATACCAACTCAAATCGAAGCACAATTTTGACAGCAAGGCAATAAGATAGAACAAATATTTTCAGAAATGAAATACTTTCATTAACTCAAAGATATTACGTATATGCTTTTGGCATTATCAGATTTTTGAACAGATATTCTTCCATCTTTTTCTTCCAGAATGCTTAATCTGTGCCATCAAATCTAGGACATTCCAAAGTAATTGTTGGTATGTGGTGACTAATCATGCTATACTGTACACTCTTCATGTATCCTCGTTGAGGTTCGGGGCTAGGCTATGCCCCAGCCAGGGTTTGGGGGTGGTAGCCCTCGAAAAAGCAAAGGTTTGGGGGCAGTAGCCCCCAAGAATTTTTTTTTCCCGTTTTTCACTTTGTCACCGATAAAAGAAAAAAATGACTTTGTAGAACCCTAATTCTGGAAGCTTCTAAAAAAATCTTGTTATAAGGGTTTGGATGGGGGTTGCAATAGGGAATTATTAGTGAGATTGTAATATATTTTACACTGTATAATAAAATCATTGGATGGCTACAGTTTTGTGGATGTAGCCTGGATTGGGTGAACCACGTTAAATTCTCTGTGTTGTCTTGTTTCTGCTATAATTTTCTGTGTGTTTTATTTATCTATTTTATTGATCAAATCTGCATTTAATTGTTAGATAACTTCCTTCTAATCCTAACAAGTGGTATCCGAGTGAGTTGTGTTCGATTATCGTTTGCAGGAAAGTCTCACTGTTGAGTGGGAGTCTCACAGTTAAGTGGGAGCAATGGCGGACAAGGGTAAATTAAACGTAGATAAATTCAATGGGAAGAACTATCAATTATGGAAGATGCAAATGGAGGATTATCTATATCAGAAGGATTTATGGAGTTCATTGGAAGGAATAACCAAGGAATTGACAACAATGAGTGATGAGGATTGGAATGTTTTGGATAGAAAGGCACTGGGAGCCATTCATTTATGCCTGGCACAATCTATAGCATTCAATATTACAACAACAAAGACAACTCAAAAGTTGATGGAAACCCCAGAAAAGTTATATGAAAAGCCTTCCACTTCGAATAAGGTATTTCTTATGAAGCATTTATTTAATATGAAAATGGTAGAAGGTGGGTCAGTTGTTGATCATTTAAATGAGTTTAATACAGTTACCAGTCAATTAACTTATGTAAATGTAAACTTTATGAAGAAGTTAGGGCTCTTTTGATTCTATGCTCTTTGCCTAAAAGTTAGAATAGCTTGGTAATGGTTGTTAGCAATTTTGTTTCTAGTTTGAATACATTGAAATTTGATGATGTTGTTGGTGTTATTTTGAGCAAGGAAATTCATAGGAAAAGCTCAGGTGGAACATCCACATCGGGTAGTGTTTTGAATGCAAAAAGCAGGGGCAGAACAAAGGAGAGAGGAAACAATTCTAGAAGTCATGGGAAGTCATGAGGAAAATCAAAGGACAAAATTTCCCAATCTAGAGACAAGAGGGATTGTTGGTATTATGGTAAGTCGGGTCATTTAAAGAAAGATTGTTGGTCTCGAAAAAATAAAGAGGGAGACAAAAAGGAAGGCGATAAAGAGGCAAATGTGTTAAGAAATAAATATGATGAGGATGCTTTGCTTCTTTCCCTTGATAATGTTGATGATTCTTGGGTGTTAGATTCAGTGGCTTCATTTCATGCTACGCCCCATAGAAGTTATTTTCTTGATTATGTTCAAAGGGATTTTGGGCTAGTTTATTTGGGAGATAACGAACCCTGTCAGATTGTTGGAAAGGGAAGAATCAAGATTAAGTTACAAAATGGGAATCATTTGCTACTACATGAGGTAAGGCACGTTCCAAAGTTAAAAAGAAATTTAATTTCAGCAGGGCAACTAGATGATGAAGGTTGTGTTGTTACATTTAGTGATAAAAATTGGAAGGTTACAAAAGGTGCCTTAGTGGTAGAAAAAGGTGTGAAAGTAGGGACCTTATATATTTGTACAAGTCACATTGTTCCTTCTACTTTAGCTATTGCAAATAAAAATCAATGTTCAGGAATAGTTGTTGTGGTTCAACAGGCAGAAAATTAGACAGTTGCTATGGATTTTGAATCAACACTGTGGCATAATAGACATGGGGATATGAGTGCAAAAGATATGAAAGTACTTCATTCAAATAATATTTTGCTAGGTTTGAAATGTGTTAATATGGATTTATGTGAAAGTTGTGTATATGGAAAAGAAAAGAGAGTTTTCTCAATGATAGGAAGCAAAAGAAAGCTGAGAAATTAGAGCTTGTGCATATGGATGTATGGGGACCAGCTCAAGTATCTTCTCTCAGTGGCTCTCGGTATTATGCCACTTTTATTGATGATGTAACAAGGAAGGTATGGATTTATTTCCTTAGGCAGAAATCTGGTGTATTTGACACTTTTAATAAATGGATAAGCTTGGTTGAGAATGAGATAGGTAAAAAGTTAAAATGTCTCAGATCTGATAATAGTGGTGAGTATTGCAACAAAGAGTTTGAAGATTATTGTTCCTCTAACGGTATTCATAGGCAAAAAATAGTTCCAAGGACTCCATAGGAAAATGGAGTGGTTGAGCGCATGAATAGAACAATAATGGAGCATGCACAGACTATGAGATTGCATGTTGGGTTGCCTTTAAACATGTGGGTAGAGGATGTAAACACTGTTATTTATTTAATTAATAAAGGTCCCTCTAATCCTTTGGGTTGTGGTATTCCAGAGGAAGCATGGACAGGTAAGAAGGTGAGTTGTTATTTTCTCAAGACCTTCAGTTGTAAAGCATTTGCACATATAAATTCTAAACATAGAACCAAGCTTGATGCAAAATCAAAGAAATGTATATTTGTTGGATATGGCATTGATGAATTTGGTTATAGGTTTTGAGATTTTGAAAATTAAAAAATTGTGAGAAGTAGGGATGTCATATTCAATGAGAAAGTGTTGTACAAAGATTAGTTGTAGCAGCATGAGAAGAAAGAAAATTATTATGTAGTGCTGGATGATACTCCAAACAATGATGTTCCAGTGGTTCCTCATGCTCTGCAACAACAACAACAACAACAACAACAACAAAATACCACAAACCCCAATGAATGTTAGACAATCATCAAGGATAAGTAGACCTCTAGAAAGATTTTCTCCCTCTGTGTATTCTATTTTATTCACTAATGTTGGTGAACTGGAATTTTATGATGAAGCTATGCAGGTGGATACCAAGGTTCAATGGGAGCATGGAATGGAAGAATAAATGGACTCCTTGCTAAAAAATCAGACTTGGGAATTATGCCAATTGCCTGCAAGTAAAAAGGCTTTACCAAACAAATGGGTTTATAGGCTGAAAAAGGAGGATGGAGGTAAGAAAATATTTAAAGCCAGATTAGTTGTAAAGGGATTTGCACAGAAAAAGGGTATTGATTTTGATGAAATCTTTTCTCTAGTTATTACAATGACTTCTATTCGTATTGTTTTAAGTATTGTGGTTGTTGAAGATTTGCATTTAGAATAGCTTGATGTTACAACAAATTTTCTCCATGGTGATTTGGAAGAGGAAATATACATGGAACATCCACAAGGATTTGAGGTCAAAGGTCAGGAGAAATTGGTGTGTAGATTGAAGAAAATTTTATATGGCTTGAAGTAAGCACCTCAGAAATGGTATATTAAATTTGATAGCTTTATGGTTGAGCATGGCTACATTCGATGTAATTCAGACCATTATGTTTATTTTAAGAGGTTGGATGATGATAGCTACATTATTTTATGTTTATATGTTGATGATATGCTTGTAGCCAGGTCTAACATGGATCACATAAAGGAGTTAAAACAATAATTAGCAAATTCATTTTCTATGAAGGATTTGGGGGCAGCAAAGAAAATCCTTGGTATGAAGATTACAAGAGATAGGAAAAACAGAAAATTGTTTTTATCTTAGGCCGATTATGTTGAAAAGGTGTTGCAAAGATTTCATATGGAGAATGCAAAAGTTATCAGCACACCTTTGCTTGGTCATGTTAAATTGACTAAGGATATGTGCCCAAAGACACAAGAGGAGGAAGAAAAAATGTCCAAGGTACCTGTTACCTAATTTTCACCCTCAGGCTCAATCAAGGAAAATTGTGTTTAACAGGTTCGAGAAGGCCAAATGGAGCATTCGGCCTAGGGAAAAAGTCAAGAATCTGATGCTAGGTCACAGGGAACTCAGTGAAGAAGCCTACCTTGTTCAGGTTCAGAATGAAAATCTTCTAAGGAGAGAGTCGCCAAGACCCCAGGAAGGTCACAGCGAGTGGGATTTACCTACAGGTCCCTATCAGTAAGACATCGATCATCATCTCGGCGACAAAAGGATATTCATTTCAGTGGAAGTTCTTTTCTTCGGAGAGAAATCTCGGCGAATGCATCGAGTCCCACCGACAAAGAAAAATAGGATCCCTTCGGCGTATGTAAGCGGGCTTCGGGATAGCCTATAGTGCTCGATGAAAGGTCCCAGCGAAGAGTCAAAGTCTTGCCAACAACAATTGGTTTAAAAGTCATCAGGGAAGCTCTCGCCGGAAGAAGCACTGTCAGTAAGAAGTCCCAGCGAAGAGGAAAGGTCACACCAACTACATTCATTCAGGGTAACAAAGAGTCTCAGAGAGAAGTCTTAGCGAGGATGGAATGTCTCGTCGATGGTGTTGATGTCTTCAGTATAACTCTTGGCGACAGATGGACACTTCGGGGTAAGTCTTTGAGCTCGCTAAGAGGTCTTGGCGACCCAGGAATTTTTTGGCGACAATGAAGTGAGCTCGGCAGATGTCTCCCCAACAAGAAGGAGAGGAGGTCTCCCTGACATATTTTCCCTCAGTGTAACGTCTCGCCATTGGGGTGATGTCTGGCCGACATGGTGATGTCTCGGCAAATGAAGGCTCTCGGCAAAGGTAAATGAAGTCGCCATGATGTCTCAGCGACTGGCAAGGGTTACACCGACAATGTTTCACTAGGGAGTTCTCGACATAAAGCTTCCTCTTCACCAAGATGTCTTCCCGAAAAGATGGGGTCTTGCCAATAATAAGATAGGCTCACCCAAAGATTTAAGGCTCGGTGAGAGGTCTTACTGAAACAGCAAAGTCTTGCTGAATGAAGAGTTCGCTGAAGGAAAAGGAAGTCTACAAGAGGTCTCAGCGAATGGAGGGTGTCTCAGCGACAAAAAGCAGATATCGATATGACAGGGGGACCTCACTATGAGGTCCTGTCGACTTGATAATGTCTTGGTGAAAGGAGCTCGAGTCTGGAGGAGAAGAGGAGCTCAGGGAGATATCAAAATGAACTTAGCAAAGGAGAAGACCTCGGTGTGAGGTCTAGACGAAGAAGGGAGGTCTCGCTGACACAAAGGGGCCTCGCCAAGAGTTGAAATCGTCGCCATGAGTTCCCAGCGACTTGCCAGAGTCTTGCCAAAAGAATGTAGAGCTCGGGTAGAGTAAAATGCGTCGGGGTAACATCAATGTATCTTCGCCAATGGAGGATGAGAAGAGTTCACCATGTTGTATGGCCGAACGCGATTGTCTTGGTGACCACAGAAGCGGTATCAGTATGTTTTTTAGGCTCAATAAGAACTCTCATTGACGGTGTCATGTTATGTCGATAGTTTCAGAGGGGCATAATCGCATCGGTGAGACACTTCCAGTGTCTCGCCGAGATGCAATTTTGATCAAAGGAGTTTTTGACCGCCTGAAGAATCTGCGTGGAGTTCACTCCACCAACCAGAGGGATCTGAAAGTGAGTCGTGGCAGTCTGAAGAACATTAATAGAATGAAAAGCAACATGTATCCATTCTGAGCTCAAAAGCATTGGAGGCGCTCGATAGGGAGGTTTGAAGATCGACACGAGGAACATAAGTGAATTGCGGTGGTTGTAGAATTTTCAAGAAGGGAGTCCCTTGAAGGCAATCTTTGACACCGACATGGACATGCAAGGTGCAGCTTGAAATTCAATAAAAAATCTAAGGGGCAGTTTTTTTTTGGGCCTTGATATTTTGTAAGCCCTAAGGGGCCGACACACTTTGATATTTAAGGCATTTTTTTTGCCTTTTTGTAAGTAGTTATGATTATACACTCGGAAGAGTTAGTGATTTCTATCAATCCTTTCTCGACTAAATGTATGTTTTTGTAACTCAATTGAAATCTAGAATGCAAAACAGAGTTCACCTTGAAAACAAGTACTAATGCTCTTACCACTCTCATTTCTATATGTTAGCTTATGTATGTATTTCTTTAACAGTGTTTTCCTAAATCTGTATTCATACCACAAAGTTGTGAAGTTTGTTCCTTCCTTCTTCAGATATGTATGTAGATCAAACCTGTCAAGAGTAATGCATAAGTCTAATGGAGTTATGTTGAGTAAGTAAAACAGCTGCAGTCTAGTTTCCCTAGTGTGTTTGCATCTTGTTTCCATTTCCTGATTTCTTATCAACTCGGTGTATCACCATAGGAATAGTTCAGTATAGTTTCATTTTGTATGCACTTTTTTCTCCCTTTATCTCACAAAGATCATTAGTTTAGGTGATACCCAAAGGAAGCTGGCCTTCTCCGGAGGTTGACCTCTATCTACAAGAAACCCACATCTTTAGAGGTCTTCCAATGTTACACTAAGGTGTTGAACATCAGGTTCAACAGGGTGCAATTTTAGGTGATAACAGTACCATATACTTCAGTTGTAGGCATTTTAATGTATGCAATGGTATGCACAAGACCAGATATTGCATATGTTGTAGGATTTGTTAGCAAGTATATGAGTCATCCTGGAGTTGAGCATTAGAATGTCGTAAAATGGATTCTCAGGTATTTGAGAGGCACATCCAATAAATGTTTACGTTTTGGGGGCTCTAATATTGATTTAAAAGGCTATGTTGACTTAGATTTGGTAGGGGATGTAGATACCAGGCGGAGTACCACAGGTTATGTATTTACAATTGGTGGGATAATAGTGAGTTGGATTTCTTGAAATCCAACTAGAGCCTCTAAGTGCCTCAAAATTGACCCCGAAGATTTTACTAGGATTTTCAAAAAATTAAAATTTTAATATCTCTCAAATGACAAATGGTATTGAAGTGATTTCTTCACCATTGGATTTAATCTACCATTCTGGAGGTCTGTGTAAGATCTCATTTCCAACTGTGCATAAATGCAAACTTACTAAAATAGTAACCCTGCCAAATTTAGCCCTTATTGAAAAGAAACAACATTTTTTTGGGTGATGCAAGATTTCTCTTACACCCTGGATGCTCCTGCATCATCTTCCAAACAAGAGCATCATGTGGTCTTATTCGAATGATACATTTTAGTCTATTACAAGTGTAATCTTCATAAATCAATCACATCCTTATTAATGTGTTATGATTTTATTCATGTTTAATATCATGGTGTGACTTAATTTAAGATGATAGAAAGGTCCTTATCTTGTCTAAATGGAATCCAAATCCCTCACAAAGAAAATATTTTCATACACATCAAACATTTAATAAAAAATAAAAAATTTGATGTACACATCAAAATTTTGAAAAGTCAAGAATCGTCATTCACCATTCTAGGATATGTAGAAATGTCAATCTAAATATGAGACGATCACTTTTATAGTCATTTTGAGCTCTTTTCTCTATTATCAAACAATAATTACACAATCAATTTGGGATCTTCTATCCATTATGAGACAACAATTACATAGCCAACTTGGGCGAGCTTTTTCCATTATAGACAATAATTACACAACTAATGCAGTCTTTTATATCCATTAGGATAACTTTTCCATACATAATTAACCTTTTAACATGATAAATACAAACTATGCCCCCATCTAATATGAGATGGCATTTAAAAGACCAAATTGGCCTATTAGGACAAGAATCAAAATAAATATGCTCAGGTAAGATATTTTGACTTGTCAGGATGAATAAGGGTCTTGGGTCACAGCAGATTCATAGTATGCCCATTGTATTAAAAAGCGTGAGTTCACTATAAATTAAAATAAAAATCTTGTACCCTTCCTTAAGTTTCAAGCTACTAGCAAAGTACAAGATTAATCCACTTCTAGGATTCTTCTAAGTATTAGAGACTATATTTTATACTTTTATTTATTTCACAATTCTTTAGTTTGGATTTGAAATTAGAAAATTCTATACCTACAAACTCACAATATAATTTGTACTTCTATAATACCTAAATATCATATATCAATGGGATCAAGGTACATGAGAATTGAAGTGCATGTTATGTAGTTTTGGTTGAGTCTAGGTTTATGCAACTATACAAGTGTATACACAACCCTTTCTAGGGTCTTATTTCCCTAGATAATTTTTTGTCAATTCCCACTCAAGTGAAATAGATATGGAAACCTAGATAGCATCTACTTGCAAACACCTTAAGGGGTGTTTGGCATATGTTTTTTTATTTTAATTATTTTAATTTCACCTATGGTGTATGCCTTGTTCAAGGAATATTTTTCACACACTCATTCTTAAATTTTTTATTTTCAAATAAACACTAATTATTTTCTAATCATCACGATCTAAGCATACAATAGATAAGTCTTCTAATTTTTTTATTATAAAATATTATTTAGCATGATTAATCATTTGATACCTAACCAAGGATTAGACCCCATTTTTTATCACTAAGATCCCAAATGAGTGAGGTGAGAACATAAAAGGATCTTCTAATCAATTGGAAGACCTGTTAGGTGAATTTAAGGAGTTACAATAATTATTTGTATTCATGTAAAACTTATATATAACATTAATGCCCAATTTAACTCCTAAATTATGTCAAGAAAATCCAGCTTTGTGGTAATTAAATACATGTTTTAAAATCCAAAAAACATATTCCTCTTAGTTAAATTTGTAATTCCAAAATCATTTGATAATAAGTCGAATACATGAGTAAAAGAAGGGAAATTTTTTAATTGAATTCCTACTTCATCAAATTCTTAAAAATTTGGGTTAAGTGTCAATGATAACACCTAATTAAAGTTATTCTAAATCAATCATAATTTTTTTGATCATATAAAAGATACTACTATAAACTTGAAAATTTATATGAATGACTATCAAGATTGTATATTGATTTAGTTTAAAACCCCTATATGATTGAAAAGAGGTATCTAGGGTTATATAAAAATCTACAACTTATGATTTAACAAATATAATAATTGTAACTAAAATAACAATGTGAGTGCTGCATAAATTTGAATTGTCTATATGATAAAACGATTTACAAGACAATGCACGAGAGTGAGATAATCAATTAACTTCCACAAATTCTTCATATACTCAAAATTCTCCTCATCAACTTCAAAATGTGTTAACTTGAATAAGAATATTACCATTCCTCTATATTAAGAAATTATCTATTTAATAAACTATTAAATTCATAAATACAACGCTAATCCTTGTGCCATAACTTAATCCATAATGCCCATATAATCAAGAAAAAATTTCTAAAATTTGACAAATCATTAAAACTAAGATTTCATAAGTTATAGGGGAGAGGGGCCCATAGTGGAGCACCCTAACTTCGCGTTTCTCAAAATCCTACGTGGAAAATTCAAATCACTCCCAATTTTGTACAACAGTTTATTTGGCAACTTAGGTGCTTCTATATTTCGTTTTAGGGCCACATCATCAAATATGATGTCACATCAACTTGCTTTTTGTTGAGGTATCCAAAAGGCCCAAAAATAAAGTGGGACCAACAATGGTGCACTAAGTCATGTTTTATTGGTGCGCTGATGTGGCATCACATGATTTGTCAGTTTGTGTACTTAATGGATAAAAAATGTTTTACAATTGGATATGAAGGTGCTCCACTATAAGACCCACTGGGGACTACTTCTATCCCCAGTATTGGACCCTACTCCATTATGGACCCCTCTCCCCTAATCAATAATGATGTTAAAATATTGAACTAAATATTTAATTGAATCTCACCTAATCCTTGCAAGCTAAATATGAATTTACAAGTAACATTGGATAATTAATACACATTACAGATATACAAACAGATTGTGGATATAATTATCAAACAAGGCATATTGAAAGAAGAATCTTGCCAAACCAAGGAGTACTAGAAGAAAATAAGAACATTTTCAATTCAAGGTTACCCAGTTCGGTGAATAACTCTCTTCAAACTGAGAATTCAAGAGATGATCATCTATAATCATAGAATAAGAAATAAGTTTTTCAAGTACAATATTTGTGAGCTTTGGGGAGTTCCATCTATAATCACATAATGTGAAAACGTTGAAATAATACTTTCCTTCAGAGTGATGTAGTGCATTATCATTAACAAACTCAAGGATGAATAGAGGGAAAGAAGGTATTACCAATTGCAAATTTAATAAATCCCACCTACAATTCGAGGCAAGGCTAAATAAAATCTATGATTCTAAACTAGTTTCATATTCATGCAATAATCCATCTACAGGTTGCATGGTAGTCTTTTGGAAGTGAAATGAATGATTTATAGGCCATGGTCAAGTCCAATCATTGCTTATTTATGAATATTGATATTTTAAAACTACTAAATATGTTGTTACTTAAAATATTACTATTATAGTTATCTCATTATATATAGAGAGAGAGTGGGGGGTGGTAATTATAAATAGCATTCCATTCAACTATAGTGAATATTCAAGAATATAGACTAGTATTGTTTCTTATTAATGATGAAATTATTAATTAGGTTTACACATACTATCACTTAGTATTTTAAATATAGTCGTATAGTTAGTTAACTACACATAATTGAAATAATCATACATTTATATCTTATACTTAAGTGATTATAGGTTTTTTTTACTGGAGAACGATATGTTTTTTCAAAAGAAAACTCACATATATATATCTAACCTTCATAATGAAAATAAATAGTTTCCAAAATACTATCAATTCCTAAATTAAATGTGATAACAATAAACTTGAATAACAAAATTTAATTTTCTATTTGTTAAAAGAGTAATTCCCAAGAGTATATAATCATCTTGAAAAATAATTAAGGATCATTACATAATTCCAACTTAAATTTTTATATCCTAATGAAAATAGCTATCCAAATAGATGTAAAATGAAATCAAATCACTTGATGAAATATTCGAAAATCAAATCAATATAGAGTATATAGATTTATAACTACTTACAATTATCATAAATATTTCACACAAAATATAATTTAGTCATCTTAATTATGTAACTAATAGCTTGTAGAAAATATGCTTTTAAAATAAATTTGGATTTAATCATTGTCCTTCAATTGTACCTTTCCAAGTAGCATGGTCAATTAAACATTGATCCCATTGAACCTTAGATTGATCTACTATTTTGTTATGTAGCTCAAATTGATCCATTTCTATGATTTTGTAAGGATTTATCAGTATTCTTCATGTTCCCCTACTTTCAAAGTATTCTAATTAACATGTTTAGGATCAAGTATATATTTTTAAGCAATGATACATAGAATACATCATGAGTTTGACTCAAAGATGGAGACAAGGCTAAATTATAAGCTACAAGATTAATTTTCTCAAGAATTTAAAATGGTCCAAAAAAATGTGGAGCAAGCTTAGCTTTTCTCCCAAAAGATATAAAAATTTTTAAGGGTCGAACCCTAAGAAAACAATTTCACCATTTTGAAAACTTTTGGGTGTCCTATTCTTATCTACATAACTCTTTTTTCTATCAAAATATTCTTTTAATCTTTGCTTGATAACTTGCACCTAATCATTCATTTTTTAACATTTTAGGTCCAACCAAGAATCTATTTTCTATCTTATCCCCAACTCAAGGAGGTTTGAAATTTCCTTCCATAGAGGGATTCAAATGGTACTATGCCTAATGCTAATTGAAAAGAGTTGTTGTATGCAATTTCAACTAGTGGAAAATATTCTTCCCATTTTATTTGTTGATCTATACAATATATGTGAAAAAGATCCTCCATAATTTTGTCCATGCTCTCTCTTTGACCATTAGTCTTTGGGTGGTATGCTAAACTAAAATTCAATTGAGTTCTCAAAGAAAATTGTAAGGTATTCTAAAACCTAGAAGTGAATTTTGTATCCCTATCACAATTAATATTCTCTACAATTTCATGTAATATAAAAATCTCTTACGAATATCTTTTTCATGGTTGGAGCATCATCAAACAAATTACCAAGTATAAAATGTGAAACTTTACTAAGATGGTCTACCAATACCAAAATAGAATTGTGCCTATAAGGAGTCATATATGACCCTTTAACACAATCCATACTTATGAATTATCAATTATAATTTGAAGTATCATTGGGATATAAAAGTCTTGGAAGATGTGAATGATTCAATTTTATTCTCTAACATTCAAGACATTTAGCCACTAGGTCAATTGTTAGGAGGATTAGATGAGGGTTGTATGTTCTAAACAAACCTGGTATCAGTTGCTCCATCATTCTTGTTCTTAGCCCAAATTCGAGGTTTTTTCGTTAGATCCCGATGCCTAGTCTTTGTTGTTGTAAAGTTTTATGACACCTTTTTCTATAAGGACTCTTTCAATAACTAGATATTTTCATACGATTTCTTCAAAACTGTTAGGACATAGCATGGTTAATTGATAGCTAATTTTTGTTTGAAAGTTGGAGACAAATATTTCAACTAGTTGCTTTTCTAGAATGGGCCATTTACATTTACTAGCTTTGTGTCTCCACCTCTGCAAGTAAGAAGCAAAGGACTCACCCTGATTTTGTTTGATTTTATATAGATCAGGAACTGTTATGTCTTGTTCAATATTGGACAAGAAGTGGTTTATGAATTTGTTTGATAGCTCATCAAAGGTTTTAATACTGGGTGGTAGATGAGAGAACCATTTGATAATTGCACCCCCAAGACTTCTTGGAAATAGTCTCATTAGGTAGGAGTCATTGTTTGTAACATCCATGCAAGCCACTAAAAATTATCATACATGTTCGATTGGGTCCCCTCTTCCTTTCTATTTATCGAATTTAGGGATTTCAAAGTTCTTGGGAAAGGGGATCATTGATATGGTATGATCAAACATATATGGACATATATCTTGTTGTGCATATAACTCTTCTTGGGTTTTCCAAGTTGAATATCCAATATCCTTTGGTTGAGACTTCGAATTTGCAATGTTAAATCATCACCAAGTATGTTTTCTTTAGGATTAGGGACACCATAACCTTGTTGTTCCATAATGTATTGTGAGTTATACTGTGGGTTCTATGTGTAGGAAGGCCCTTGGGGCGTGTTATGTGTGTATGATGAGGGATAGGGTCTTTGCGGAACAATGTGTGTGCATTGTGGATTGATGGTTTTATGTTATGGATTAGGATTTTGGTTTTTGGGTTAGGATTTTGTTGTTGTGATGTGTAAGTTTGATGTTGTTGGGTGAAGATTTGATGGTGTGGAGGTATGTTTTGTTGTGGTGTTTGTTGATGTGTATATGTTTGATGTTGTGGATTAGGAGTTTGTTGTGTACCAATGTTTTTTGATGGGGGATTAGGTGTTTGATATTAAGGATGGATGTTTTGTGGTGGTGGAATGAAAGTTTTATGTTGAGGGTTTTGACTAGATGAAGATCCATATTGATAGTGTTGGTTTGAAGGATCATAGTATAGGGGTTTTTGTTGCATGTATTGTATTTGTTGTTGTCCTTGGATATTCGTTTGGTACATGCTTTGGTCTTGAGCTACATTGATTTTTTGTTGTTGTTGGTACATACAAGTGGTTGTTGTGTTTGAATATGTGGATTGTTTTGTTGTGTTGTGTAAATGGGTGATGCCATGTGTTGTGATTGTGGCAAAATGTTAGTATGCAGTTGTTGTTGTGGAGGGATGTTGGTTTGTTGATATGCTACATATTGTTGTTGTGTAGGTGGTAAGTTACCCATATTTTCTTGTTGACATCAGGGTCTTGTTGTGGTGGGTTCAAAGATGCATCCTATAGAGTTCTTGAAACATTGGGTCTCCATGTATTAGTTGCCACATTTTATGTTGCAAGTGGTGTGGAGAAGGGATTTGTTGGTTTTGGAGGCATATTTTGAGCTTCCAAGGTGTTTAAATTCCCTTGATCTTGTTGAGCGACCAATGCATGTTCTACTTGTGATGGAGGTCTATATAACGGATTAGTATCCACTTGTTGTCCATAAGATTGATGATTGATAGGTGATTTTTGTTTTGAAACTATAGGTGGTATCCTTGGATCCACTACTTGTTTTGGGACTTGTCTAACAACTGATTGATCATCCATATGAATGAGAGATGGGTCTTTAAGAGAATCGACGTTAAAGTTCGTGGGTAACCTGGCACCATGTTGTGCAAGTTTCAAGAAGTACATGTGTTAGGATATAATTGAAGTACTTTTTCCATTAGATTTTGCATTTTAGGATCTTAAGAATACTCTAAGAGTTGTTTGTCATTGATTTCTTCCTCACTATCATTGTCTTCAATGATCACATCATGGAGACTAGGAGGTTGGTTTTGATGTCTAGCAAGCATTTCTTGATGTTGAAGTTGTAGATCTTGGTCACTTGGTGGTGGATTTGGATTAGGTTGTGGTTGAGCTTTGCATGTTGGTTGTTATGCTTGAGGGGTTGAAAAAGTTGTAGCTACATTAGGATCAAAACCCCATGGTTGAGAAATTGAAGCTTCCACATTGGTGGTGCTAGGTCCAATAGAGCTACTTTTGTTAGCTTCCATTTTTTTCTATGTTGGGATCTTGTTGTTATCATAAACGTGCACACTAGACCTTAGTGAATGGGAGATTGCAATTTATGAAGGGATGGTGTTGTTTTGATTTGGGATTTTGTTTTGTGAAATGACATACAAAGGGAATGTTTATAAACCATTTGGACAAAGGATGGTGATTGATTGATATGGATTG
>VDFB02000363.1:117395449-117480777 GCA_007258455.2 Sequoia sempervirens | reverse complement strand
GAGGTCTGTGTAAGATCTCATTTCCAACTGTGCATAAATGCAAACTTACTAAAATAGTAACCCTGCCAAATTTAGCCCTTATTGAAAAGAAACAACTTTTTTTTGGGTGATGCAAGATTGCTCTTACACCCTGGATTCTCCTGCATCATCTTCCAAACAAGAGCATCATGTGGTCTTATTCAAATGATACATTTTAGTCTATTACAAGTGTAATCTTCATAAATCAATCACATCCTTATTAATGTGTTATGATTTTATTCATGTTTAATATCATGGTGTGACTTAATTTAAGATGATAGAAAGGTCCTTATCTTGTCTAAATGGAATCCAAATCCCTCACAAAGAAAATATTTTCATACACATCAAATATTTAATAAAAAATAAAAAATTTGATGTACACATCAAAATTTTGAATAGTCAAGAATCGTCATTCACCATTCTAGGATATGTAGAAATGTCAATCTAAATATGAGACGATCACTTTTATAGTCATTTTGGGCTCTTTTCTCTATTATCAAACAATAATTACACAATCAATTTGGGATCTTCTATCCATTATGAGACAACAATTACATAGCCAACTTGGGCTCTTTTTTCCATTATAGACAATAATTACACAACTAATGCAGTCTTTTATATCCATTAGGATAACTTTTCCATACATAATTAACCTTTTAACATGATAAATACAAACTATGCCCCCATCTAATATGAGATGGCATTTAAAAGGCCAAATTGGCCTATTAGGACAAGAATCAAAATAAATATGCTCAGGTAAGATATTTTGACTTGTCAGGATGAATAAGGGTCTTGGGTCACAGTAGATTCATAGTATGCCCATTATATTAAAAAGCGTGAGTTCACTATAAATTAAAATAAAAGATCTTGTACCCTTCCTTAAGTTTCAAGCTACTAGCAAAGTACAAGATTAATCCACTTCTAGGATTCTTCTAAGTATTAGAGACTATATTTTATACTTTTATTTATTTCACAATTCTTTAGTTTGGATTTGAAATTAGAAAATTCTATACCTACAAACTCACAATATCATTTGTACTTCTGTAATACCTACATATCATGTATCAATGGGATCAAGGTACATGAGAATTGAAGTGCATGTTATGTAGTTTTGGTTGAGTCTAGGTTTATGCAACTATACAAGTGTATACACAACCCTTTCTAGGGTCTTATTTCCCTAGATAATTTTTTGTCAATTCCCACTCAAGTGAAATAGATATGGAAACCTAGATAGCATCTACTTGCAAACACCTTAAGGGGTGTTTGGCATATGTTTTTTTATTTTAATTATTTTAATTTCACCTATGGTGTATGCCTTGTTCAAGGAATATTTTTCACACACTCATTCTTAAATTTTTTATTTTCAAAGAAACACTAATTATTTTCTAATCATCACGATCACTAATAGGTGAGGTGAAAGCATACAATAGATAAGTCTTCTAATTTTTTTATTATAAAATATTATTTAGCATGATTAATCAATTGATACCTAACCAAGGATTAGACCCCATTTTTTATCACTAAGATCCCAAATGAGTGAGGTGAGAACATAAAAGGATCTTCTAATCAATCGGAAGACCTGTTAGGTGAATTTAAGGAGTTACAATAATTATTTGTATTCATGTAAAACTTATATATAACATTAATGCCCAATTTAACTCCTAAATTATGTCAAGAAAATCCAGCTTTGTGGTAATTAAATACATGTTTTAAAATCCAAAAAACATATTCCTCTTAGTTAAATTTGTAATTCCAAAATCATTTGATAATAAGTCGAATACATGAGTAAAAGAAGGGAAATTTTTTAATTGAATTCCTACTTCATCAAATTCTTAAAAATTTGGGTTAAGTGTCAATGATAACACCTAATTAAAGTTATTCTAAATCAATCATAATTTTTTTGATCATATAAAAGATACTACTATAAACTTGAAAATTTATATGAATGACTATCAAGATTGTATATTGATTTAGTTTAAAACCCCTATATGATTGAAAAGAGGTATCTAGGGTTATATAAAAATCTACAACTTATGATTTAACAAATATAATAATTGTAACTAAAATAACAACGTGAGTGCTACATAAATTTGAATTGTCTATCTGATAAAACGATTTACAAGACAATGCACGAGAGTGAGATAATCAATTAACTTCCACAAATTCTTCATATA
This sequence comes from Sequoia sempervirens, assembly GCA_007258455.2. Lineage (NCBI taxonomy): Eukaryota > Viridiplantae > Streptophyta > Pinopsida > Cupressales > Cupressaceae > Sequoia > Sequoia sempervirens. The sequence continues at coordinate 117,478,585 of VDFB02000363.1, read as the reverse complement.
CTCAAAATTCTCCTCATCAACTTCAAAATGTGTTAACTTGAATAAGAATATTACCATTCCTCTATATTAAGAAATTATCTATTTAATAAACTATTAAATTCATAAATACAACGCTAATCCTTGTGCCATAACTTAATCCATAATGCCCATATAATCAAGAAAAAATTTCTAAACTTTGATAAATCATTAAAACTAAGATTTCATAAGTTATAGGGGAGAGGGGCCTATAGTGGAGCACCCTAACTTCGCGTTTCTCAAAATCCTACGTGGAAAATTCAAATCACTCCCAATTTTGTACAACAGTTTATTTGGCAACTTAGGTGCTTCTATATTTCGTTTTAGGGCCACATCATCAAATATGATGTCACATCAGCTTGCTTTTTGCTGAGGTATCCAAAAGGCCCAAAAAAAAGTGAGACCAACAATGGTGCACTAAGTCATGTTTTATTGGTGCGTTGATGTGGCATCACATGATTTGTCAGTTTGTGTACTTAATGGATAAAAAGTGTTTTACAATTGGATATGAAGGTGCTCCACTATAAGACCCACTGAGGACTACTTCTATCCCCAGTATTGGACCCTACTCCATTATGGGCCCCTCTCCCCTAATCAATAATGATGTTAAAAGACTGAACTAAATATTTAATTGAATCTCACCTAATCCTTGCAAGCTAAATATGAATTTACAAGTAACATTGGATAATTAATACACGTTACAGATATACAAACAGATTGTGGATATAATTATCAAACAAGGCATATTGAAAGAAGAATATTGCCAAACCAAGGAGTACTAGAAGAAAATAAGAACATTTTCAATTCAAGGTTACCCGGTTCAGTGAATAACTCTCTTCAAATTAAGAATTCAAGAGATGATCATCTATAATCATAGAATAAGAAATAAGTTTTTCAAGTACAATATTTGTGAGCTTTGGGGAGTTCCATCTATAATCACATAATGTGAAAATGTTGAAATAATACTTTCCTTCAGAGTGATGTAGTGCATTATCATTAACAAACTCAAGGATGAATAGAGGGAAAGAAGGTATTACCAATTGCAAATTTAATAAATCCCACCTACAATTTGAGGCAAGGCTAAATAAAATCTACGATTCTAAACTAGTTTCATATTCATGCAATAATCCATCTACAAGTTGCATGGTAGTCTTTTGGAAGTGAAATGAATGATTTATAGGCCATGGTCAAGTCCAATCATTGCTTATTTATGAATATTGATATTTTAAAACTACTAAATATGTTGTTACTTAAAATATTACTATTATAGTTATCTCATTATATATAGAGAGAGTAGGGGGTGGTAATTATAAATAGCATTCCATTCAACTATAGTGAATATTCAAGAATATAGACTAGTATTGTTTCTTATTAATGATGAAATTATTAATTAGGTTTACACATACTATCACTTAGTATTTTAAATATAGTCGTATAGTTAGTTAACTACACATAATTGAAATAATCATACATTTATATCTTATACTTAAGTGATTATAGGTTTTTTTACTGGAGAACGATACGTTTTTTCAAAAGAAAACTCACATATATATCTAACCTTCATAATGAAAATAAATAGTTTCCAAAATACTATCAATTCCTAAATGAAATGTGATAACAATAAACTTGAATAACAAAATTTGATTTTCTATTTGTTAAAAGAGTAATTCCCAAGAGTATATAATCATCCTGAAAAATAATTAAGGATCATTACATAATTCCAACTTAAATTTTTATATCATCCTAATGAAAATAGCTATCCAAATAGATGTAAAATGAAATCAAATCACTTGATGAAATATTCGAAAATCAAATCAATATAGAGTATATAGATTTATAACTACTTACAATTATCATAAATATTTCACACAAAATATAATTTAGTCATCTTAATTATGTAACTAATAGCTTGTAGAAAATATGCTTTTAAAATAAATTTGGATTTAATCGTTGTCCTTCAATTGTACCTTTCCAAGTAGCATGGTCAATTAAACATTGATCCCATTGAACCTTAGATTGATCTACTATTTTGTTATGTAGCTCAAATTGATCCATTTCTATGATTTTGTAAGGATTTATCAGTATTCTTCATGTTCCCCTACTTTCAAAGTATTCTAATTAACATGTTTAGGATCAAGTATATATTTTTAAGCAATGATACATAGAATACATCATGAGTTTGACTCAAAGATGGAGACAAGGCTAAATTATAAGCTACAAGATTAATTTTCTCAAGAATTTAAAATGGTCCAAAAAAATGTGGAGCAAGCTTAGCTTTTCTCCCAAAAGATATAAAACTTTTTAAGGGTCGAACCCTAAGAAAACAATTTCACCATTTTGAAAACTTTTGGGTGTCCTATTCTTATCTACATAACTCTTTTTTCTATCAAAATATTCTTTTAATCTTTGTTTGATAACTTGCACCTAATCATTCATTTTTTAACATTTTAGGTCCAACCAAGACTCTATTTTCTATCTTATCCCCAACTCAAGGAGGTTTGAAATTTCCTTCCATAGAGGGATTCAAATGGTACTATGCCTAATGCTAATTGAAAAGAGTTGTATGCAAATTCAACTAGTGGAAAATATTCTTCCCATTTTATTTGTTGATCTATACAATATATGTGAAAAAGATCCTCCATAATTTTGTCCATGCTCTCTCTTTGACCATTAGTCTTTGGGTGGTATGCTAAACTAAAATTCAATTGAGTTCTCAAAGAAAATTGTAAGGTATTCTAAAACCTAGAAGTGAATTTTGTATCCCTATCACAATTAATATTCTCTACAATTTCATGTAATATAAAAATCTCTTACGAATATCTTTTTCATGGTTGGAGCATCATCAAACAAATTACCAAGTATAAAATGTGAAACTTTACTAAGATTGTCTACCAATACCAAAATAGAATTGTGCCTATAAGGAGTCATATATGACCCTTGAACACAATCCATACTTATGAATTATCACTTATAATTTGAAGTATCATTGGGATATAAAAGTCTTGGAAGATGTGAATGATTCAATTTTATTCTCTAACATTCAAGACATTTAGCCACTAGGTCAATTGTTAGGAGAATTAGATGAGGGTTGTATGTTCTAAACAAACCTTGTATCAATTGCTCCATCGTTCTTGTTCTTAGCCCAAATTAGAGGTTTTTTCGTTAGATCCCGATGCCTGGTCTTTTTTGTTGTAAAGTTTTATTACACCTTTTTCTATAAGGACTCTTTCAATAACTAGATGTTTTCATATGATTTCTTCAAAACTGTTAGGACATAGCATGGTTAATTGATAGCTAATTTTTGTTTGAAGGTTGGAGATAAATATTTCAACTAGTTGCTTTTCTAGAATGGGCCATTTACATTTACTAGCTTTGTGTCTCCACCTCTGCAAGTAAGAAGCAAAGGACTCACCCTAATTTTGTTTGATTTTATATAGATCAGGAACTGTTATGTCTTGTTCAATATTGGACAAGAAGTGGTTTATGAATTTGTTTGATAGCTCATCAAAGGTTTTAATACTGGGTGGTAGATGAGAGAACCATTCGATAGTTGCACCCCCAAGACTTCTTGGAAAGAGTCTCATTAAGTAGGAGTCATTGTTTGTAACATCCATGCAAGCCACTAAAAATTATCATACATGTTCGATTGGGTCCCCTCTTCCTTTCTATTTATCAAATTTAGGGATTTCAAAGTTCTTGGGAAAGGGGATCATTGATATGGTATGATCAAACAGATATGGACATATCTTGTAGTGCATGTAACTCTTCTTGGGTTTTCCAAGTTGAATATCCAATATCCTTTGGTTGAGACTTCGAATTTGCAATGTTAAATCATCACCAAGTATGTTTTCTTTAGGATTAGGGACACCATAACCTTGTTGTTCCATAATGTATTGTGAGTTATACTGTGGGTTCTGTGTGTAGGAAGGCCCTTGGGGCATGTTATGTGTGTATGATGAGGGATAGGGTCTTTGCGGAACAATGTGTGTGCATTGTGGATTGATGGTTTTATGTTATGGATTAGGATTTTGGTTTTTGGGTTAGGATTTTGTTGTTGTGATGTGTAAGTTTGATGTTGTTGGGTGAAGGTTTGATGGTGTGGAGGTATGTTTTGTTGAGGAGGTATGTTTTGTTGTGGTGTTTGTTGATGTGTATATGTTTGATGTTGTGGATTAGGAGTTTGTTGTGTACCAATGCTTTTTGATGGGGGATTAGGTGTTTGATATTGAGGATGGATGTTTTGTGGTGGTGGAATGAAAGTTTTATGTTGAGGGTTTTGACTAGATGAAGATCCATATTGATAGTGTTGGTTTGAAGGATCATAGTATAGGGGTTTTTGTTGCATGTATTGTATTTGTTGTTGTCCTTGGATATTCGTTTGGTACATGCTTTGGTCTTGAGCTACATTGATTTTTTGTTGTTGTTGGTACATACAAGTGGTTATTGTGTTTGAATATGTGGATTGTTTTGTTGTGTTGTGTAAATGGGTGATGCCATGTGTTGTGCTTGTGGCAAAATGTTAGTATGCAGTTGTTGTTGTGGAGGGATGTTGGTTTGTTGATATGCTACATATTGTTGTTGTGTAGGTGGCAAGTTACCCATATTTTTCCTATTGACATCAGGGTCTTGTTGTGGTGGGTTCAAAGATGCATCCTATAGAGTTCTTGAAACATTGGGTCTCCATGTATTAGTTGCCACATTTTATGTTGCAAGTGGTGTGGAGAAGGGATTTGTTGGTTTTGGAGGCATATTTTGAGCTTCCAAGGTGTTTAAATTCCCTTGACCTTGTTGAGCGACCAATGCATGTTCTACTTGTGATGGAGGTCTATATAACGGATTAGTATCCACTTGTTGTCCATAAGATTAATGATTGATAGGTGATTTTTGTTTTGAAACTATAGGTGGTATCCTTGGATCCACTACTTTTTTTGGGACTTGTCTAACAACTGATTGATCATCCATATGAATGAGAGATGGGTCTTTAAGAGAATCGACGTTAAAGTTTGTTGGTAACCTGGCACCATGTTGTGCAAGTTTCAAGAAGTACATGTGTTAGGATATAATTGAAGTACTTTTTCCATTATATTTTGCATTTTAGGATCTTAAGAATACTCTAAGAGTTGTTTGTCACTAATTTCTTCCTCACTATCATTGTCTTCAATGATCACATCATGGAGACTAGGAGGTTGGTTTTGATGTCTAGCAAGCATTTCTTGATGTTGAAGTTGTAGATCTTGGTCACTTGGTGGTGGATTTGGATTAGGTTGTGGTTGAGCTTTGCATGTTGGTTGTTATGCTTGAGGGGTTGAAAAAGTTGTAGCTACATTAGGATCAAAACCCTATGGTTGAGAAATTGAAGCTTCCGCATTGGTGGTGCTAGGTCCAATAGAGCTACTTTTGTTAGCTTCCATTTTTTTCTATGTTGGGATCTTGTTGTTATCATAAACGTGCACAATAGACCTTGGTGAATGGGAGATTGCAATTTATGAAGGGATGGTGTTGTTTTGATTTGGGATTTTGTTTTGTGAAATGACATACAAAGGGAATTTTTATAAACCATTTGGACAAAGGATGGTGATTGATTGATATGGATTGGTATTGATCTTGGGATAATTTGATGATCAAGTTTTATGTGGGATTCTTGGATGTTTAGGAATTATGATATTTTTTTACTCAACCTTATGATAAGGAGATGAGCGGATTTTGGATGATTTTTGAAAAACAATGCTATGTTTGTGGATGATCAACCCTACGATGCGAGTTTGAGTGGATTTTGGATGATATGGGAAATGATGATAGTCTAAGGACACAAGGATGAACAAGATTTTGTTTGATGTTTGCTACGTATCAAGGATGGTTCAATGGAGGATATGTTGATTTCTCTACTTGAACTAGCTTTGGAGTTGCAAGTAAAGGTGGATACTAATAGTCTAGAAACTTAGGGAGAGGATGATGTCCACTAAATTTTGATAAAACTACTAGATGATATGGTGTGTTGATGGAAATGCTAGCAAGATGATGGTGTTTTATATATTATGTTCAATGTGTGCCCAATGGCTAGGTTGATGTTTGATTTGTGATGATGTCCAAGATTGTTGATAAGGTATGATGCCAATCTGATTTTTTTTTTGTCCAAAAGGTGATATTAACAAACCCTAGGTAAACCAAGTTTGAGATGTGTGATGGTAATGTTTGATAGTGTGAAGTGGTTGTGTGAAAGTGTAAGTCTATGGTGATAGACATTATGACAATTGATCAGGATCCTATAACAATGTTTGAAAATAGTTTTGACAAATATGAGATAAACCAAAAATTGAGACAATAGCAGTTGTTGTCTAGAACGATTGCAACAGGATTTCATACAATAGTGAGCTTATTGAGAAGTGATTGTGTTAGTATTTTAACAAGAGCGACTATGTTTCAACTTAATGACTAGAAGGTAAGAAAATTTAACAATAGCGAATGGATGCACAATAGCGGCCAGATGCTAGGACAAAAGCAGTAAAATGCATAGTAGCAACCCAGTTTTGACAATTTTAGTTTCATGACCGTTTTCGATAAGTTTTCCACTTTGAATATTTTTTATTTGATATTTTAGGGGATGTGTTTGAGAGCAAGTGTAACACAAGAAATAAAAGTATGCAAATAACTGACTCAATGGGAAAGGGGGATATTTTGTAAACCTTCTTCCATAAGGTTCACTAGTATAGCTCGAACAAGATCAATCAATTACAACCTAAGGAGTATAGGTATGTTTCTTCGTAGTAGGCTTACCTCACCCCTAAAAGAGATGTAATCCATATCTATGGAGGGGTCGACTAGGACATACCAAGGTCATGTACCACCTTGATACTCTTTCCTGTGTAAAAGAGGATGAACTCTTAAGCCTTACACCTCAACCATAGACCAGATGAGGTAAGTAACTTATGGGAATGATGTTATTCTCAGGCACTAATTTGAAGAATTGTTTTGAAAAACTTGGATTGGCTTCTAGATGCAAAGGTATGTAATGACACCATGAACACCCAAGGTATACTTAAGACATGAGACACCAAAGTCTCTAGCTTCCTCTAAGAGACCCATTCATTTTCATGAGAGTAGGCACGCAGGGTATAACTTCCTTGGATTTATGCTACTTAATTTCATTTTTCGTATACTTAATATAGCCCATTGATAAACATGCTTTAGGGTTGTCTTGAGTTCTCCATTGCGGGATGTATCTCAAAGCAGGCCCCTCTAATAAAAAATAAAGGCTTAGTTTTTTTTATATTTCTCATCACCCAGGATCATAAAACGACGCAAGGGGAGAAGATACATATCAAAATTCCTTTGGTGACTAAAAATTACAAAACCTAAGATGTTTCTCATCACCCAAGATCGTTAAATGATGTGAGGGGAGAGGATATGCATCCGGCTTACCAATCACGAAAAACATGGTGGACAATTCATTACAATTTGATTTTAAGCCCAAATGAAGTGTTCAAGATAGCAATTCATGTTTTGAGCACCAAACTTAAATGTTAAAGATATCAAACACACACAAAATGCTTTAAAAGAAAAAAATCCTTGAAGAAGGAGCTACAAGCAAATTGTTAGTAGTTTGAGCTCTCTTGACGTCTTTGACTATTCAACAACCCTACAAGCCAATTGGTTAGTAGTTTAAGAATGATTTTATTCACCCTACAAGAGCTTCACCAACCAAGTTAGGAAAACTCAATCAAGCAACAAGCAGCAGTTAGGTTAGGGTTAGGGTTATAAACCTCAAAATCCAAAAAATATTGAAAAAGTGAAACATAAGCAAAAAATAGTATAGTAGCAGCCCTGTTACCTACAATAACGACCCTATTTCTAAGATGACAATAGCCTTCTTTGATGATAGTGGCTCAAATTTAGGACAATAGCAATAGAATCCTACTAGTCAAATAGAAACACAGCTAGAAACTTACACACAGAAAGACGATAGTGGCCTCGTTGTAACAATAGCGACTCTGAAATAGGACGACTTCGGTTCAAAAATGGCATGATAGCATCCTTCTTCTAGAACAATCGTGGACCTATTCCTGCATAATTAAAAAAACTCTATTAAAGTTTTAAAATAAAAGGACAGTCGTGACCAGATTAGTGCAATATCGACCTAGAAATATGATAACTACGCTCATATTTTAGAATGACCATGACCCAGTTCACTATAGCGACCCCTGAAAAAGATAATTGCATCCATAAACCTGCAACTTAAAATAAACTTGATAAATATATGTTAGATTTAGGGACATGGGTCCCACCGGGCGTGCCAAATAATGTAAAGGGAGAAAATGGACATGGATTACAACAATGAATTCAATCAATAAACTCAAGAACCAAGGATAAAACCCCACTTACCAATGAAATGCAATTGAAGAGCTAAGAATTCACAACAAGGGTTAGACATTCAATCAAGAACACAAATGAATTCAAACTACAAACAACCTTACCATCCCATGGTGGAGTGTATTTGTGTTGGTGAAATATGTTGGATTGCCTTTCAACACAAAGCCTCCATGATTGCAAAAGCTTGATATGATGACCTAGAATGCAGTGGTGTATGCTCAATTTACTCAAGAATCACTTGTACATGATCTCCTTGCAAATTATCTAGATGAATTATGAGAGGGATGAGGGTTAATTTTATAGGTTTGGAGAAATTAGATCAAGTGATAGGATTGAGTTTGAATTCCCACAAAGAAGGGTTGAGATTGATCCTCAACACCCACAAAGGAGAGTGAATCAAGGCAGATGAGTGAAGGAGATCAGTTAGAACTCAAGCTTTCTCCACCATTTCAGGAAAATGGTTAGGATATTTAAGATCAAGGGATGAAAATTGATTTCAAGATCAAGGGCTAGAAATGGTTGAGACAAGTTGGTTGAGATATTTTGAAATGGAATATTCCTCAAGAATATTCTTTGTGGAGGGAAGCTATGATAATTAAATAATTAGGAATTATTTAATTCATGTGACAAGAAGATTAAAAGGTAGGATAATTAAATACTCAAGATTATTTAATCATGTGGGATTAGAGTAAATTAGATGATACTAATTAAATAATTCGGATTTATTTAATTAGCATAATAAAAAGGAATATTAGTGATGAAATGGATGAATTAATTAAACAATTCAAGATTATTTAATTAATGGAAAAAGGGTTAATCGATGAAAATGATGTTAATAGAGGATTAATGATGCAAATGAAGTGAAATGCAAGGATGATAATGGGAATGATGTTGATGATGGAAAAATCTAATTCAGGATGTGTGATATGTGTTAAGGCATTTTGACATGTCTACAATGTTTAGACTATTCCTTTTTTAGAATGGGTACCTATTTAGAAGCAAATATGCATTTTATAAAATTTTAAATTTGAAACCCATGATTTTTCTTTGGTTTTAAGAGGCTTGGAAATCAAACCCTTTTCCTTGGACCTACAAGTATAATATCATGTTAACAAGAGTAAAAAATGATTGTAGCATTATGGCTAATGATTTTTTTCAAAAAAATTGAATCAATATATGACAATGCCTAGTTTTTAAATGTGTAATTTTTTTTACTATCAAACATTTTTTTCTATTTGTTAATTATTTTTTAAGGAAAGAGACTCATAAACTTGAAATGACATATATTACTATTTTTTAATAACCCTTTATTTTATTTTAATTGTTTAAGAAATCTAGACATCATTATCTACATGATTGAAAAAAATCATGTTACAATTAGTTTAGCTCAACTTATGTTAATTAAAGGCATGCAATTTCTACAATCCATAAATATTGAATTTGCAACTTATGGATTAAACTATGTGAGTAATCTTAATTTCACCATAAAAAAATATTTCAAATCACATTACATGGTCCATCATTAGGATGATAAGCAAGAGAAGAGAATAGAAAGATGTATAATAGACTAACTAGCTAAATAAATGAGGGGAGGGAGACTTCAAAAAACAAGGCAATTGATTTGATTAGAGAAAGTGAAAAATAGGTCAATCCTTAATAATTGAGAGAGAAAGAGAATCTTAAAATAAAGTTAAAAATAATAAAGAATGAAAACAAGAAAAAATACAAAATTAGTAAAAATAAAGTGATGAAAGAAAAGAAACAAAGGAATGGATGACTAATAAATGATGTAAAAATAGGGGTAAAAATAAATAAAGAAAGAGTAAGAAGAAATCCTAAAAAAGGAATAATTATATATAAAGAAGGAGGAAAAGGAAAGATTAAATATAAATAGATTGGAGAGGATAAAATTATTTTTAAAATGGGAGAACAACAAGGAGGAGATAGAAGCAAGACAAAGCTAGAAGAAAACTAAAAATGAATACTAAAATTGTGAAAAAAGATTAGGAATGTGGAGGAAAGAAGAAAAGGTTAGCAAGACAAAGCTAGGTTAAAAAAAGTTTTTTCACACAATTTAATCTAAAAGCTACAAATTCAATCAAATTATGTTGGTCGTACATGAAGGGCTTTAAAAAACACAAAGGCTAATTAAAAAATTACAAAGAAAATATCCTAACCAAAATTTACCATCATAAGTTTCTTTCCATAAAATGAATTAGAAAAATAGTTTCATTTAGATAAAATTATATTGGTCATACGCATGCATAGTGGTCCAAAAAAATATGATTTATAAAAAGTCACTTTTGCACATCCTATACAAAACTATATTTTATCAGATAGGTATTACAATAAATTACATATTTAAAAACTATAAACAAAATCTAACATTTCATGTTTTTACACCATGTTAATATTATATATGTAAGTGATTCAAAATTTTACTCCAATTATGACAATCTTTAAATTTTAGGGAAAAAACTTCCACTTTTTTATCGATAGTGAACCCAACTTCTTGCACTCACCCTCCATCTCATTTAATAAGAATTTTCAAAGGTATGAGAAGATGAACTTTGCTTTAGTATTTTTATGTCACTAGGGTCTTGTTTGATGGCACTATAGGAGGAAATTCCTAGCCATAGAGATTGAAATTTTTTATTTAATTGGAGGGATAAATAAATCAATAACAATTCAACCAACGATATAATCAATCAACCATTCAATAATACTAGTAGGCTACTTAACTATAAATAGAAGATTAACATAGTCAACTAATCTCAAAATAATGGTCTATAAGAACAATAACGACATTTAAAGAATGCATATATAAAATGAAAATATCTAGATGTAGTTGCAAAATATTTTGGGAAGAGGATTAAATTCAAATAGAGGTCATGAATCTTCTCCAAACTTTTTGCTATAATAATCAAACCAAAAGAACAATGACGTTTTTCTAAACTCAACTTGTTAATATAATAACAACAACAACAACAATAATAATAATAATAGATAGATAGAAATTAATATAGCCAAAAAGAAGATTAAAATTTTGGCCTAGATTTTTCAATCCATCTAAGGAAACCTAATCACATTGAAGAGGTAACAAAAAAGACTGAAGATTGTTGCAATAAATGTAATTTAGACAAAGGGGTTTGTCCCATTAAGCATGCCAGAATATAAACAATAAATTTAGAACATTAAATAAAATCTAAACTATACTAGATTCCTATCATAAAAGCAATTGCAAACTTTATATCGAATGCAATCTCCTTTATTTGAGAATACTTGCTCATGCTATGGTGGATTATGGCTACTCCACCAGTTTGCAAGATTCATTGCAACATGACAATGATTTCTTGTTTAAAATTTTTCATATAATTTTGTAATTTTTGTGTATTTTCTATATATGGATTTGAGGAATAAATGATGGATTTTATATATTTTTAGATTTAAAAATTAATGGTTGGGTTTAATTTGATCAAATTTTGAAACTTAGAAGTTTGATTTAGAGTTTATTGAATTTATTCATAATTTAGAGTTAACTAATTTGACTGAATAGTTAAGTGATTTGATTTAGAGTTAACTAATTTGACTGAATAGTTAAGTGATTTGATTTAGAGTTAACTAACTTTTGATTGATGTGTTTCCATTTTAAATCATAAGTTGACTAAATAATGACGTGATGACATGGAATAGATATGGGTGAGGATAATCATTTTTTATTTATTTTTTAAATTAATTATGTCTGCATGGATTAATTAAAAATCAATTAACTAATTAATAATGATTAATATCATGGGGTGATGTTAGTGGGATTAATTAATTAATGTGATGCAATAATTAATTGGCATGATGTAATTAATTAATTGAATAGATGTAGTTAATTAATCAATATGGTGTAATTAGGAAATAGCATGGTGATTTGACGTTCTTGTGACATTAGAGCAACAAATGATAATAGACTAACAATGACATTAGGGTGACATTATTAAGGTGTCTATATTGGACCTACTCGAATATTGATTCCAACTAGAATAGATGACACATGTGGAGAGTTTCCTATCATCAACCACCTACAAGATTTAATTTAGATAATATAATATTTTTTAATTTAATAAAATATTCGACAATAATATGCACCATTGCAAACTTTCACGACAACAATAAATCAATGACTCATAAAAAACTTACTAAAAATCAATTCTTGAATGAAAATATTCAAAACCATAAAAAATATTCAAAACTTGCGTAGTGCTTCTCAATCCTCAACATGATGATTTATGTACCCAATTCCCATGAATGCCATTAGAATCATATTTAAGTTCCAAATGACTTAACACTAAAGCATTAAAAAAAATTCAGTGTTAATCCCCAAAAAAACTATAAAATAGAAGTTATGACATAATTTAATGTGAAGGGGACTTTTAGCGTCGGTGGGTTGATGTACGGAAAATAATGTTGGTAATTAATGATGTGATGTGTGAAAAGCTGAGACAGGACAGTAATAATGGATATATTAAATTCCCAAATTAAAGTTCATGGGATTCGAGGTGGCAGCTTTATACACTCCGAATATTTTTGTTATCTCTAGATGCGCTGTGGCCCCTTCAACAAAAACTTTTATGTGGAATGGAGAATAGGGGCTAAAATTAACGTTCTCTACCTAGTTCCTAGGGAATGTACTTAACATTAAAGGCACTAAGATATAGTTAATGGGCATATGTCATAATGGAATGGTGAAAAATGTACATCCATGCCTATTTTTCCTTGTGTTTTTGCTCTATTTATGTAATGAAAATTTGGTTTATATTATTCCTATTTCAATTTTATTATTTTTGAAATTAGTTCTGATTTTTAGATCTTTTATTTATTTATTATTAGTTTTTTTTTTTAAGGCGGGAGATTAATGTTTATGGTGTGCTCATGTCTATTAATGCATTCTTCAGAATTCGTGCTACTAATGTTTATGCTATAGTTTGTGGGACTATTTTATTAATAGGGAATTTTGGCTTTTTTTTGGCAATTTTCTCATTGGCTATTGGTATTTTCCTCTTGGCTATTGGTATTTTCCTTGTGGTTTTTTATTTTTCTAATTGCAAGTTATTTTCGGGGCAAGAAAGGGAAAAATTTAAACAATTCCTAATGTTTTGTTGCTATTGGAAATATTTTATGACTTTGTAATGTTCTTCGATATAGTTGTGTCTTCACACCTAGTGTTTTTGTCGACACATGGCATTTTAATGAGGACATTGTGCATTTATTAGTCTCTAATTTTCATTTATTGTGAATAGACTGAAGTGCAAGTGTCATTAATGGCTTATGGTGTGAAGTTTTAAGTCTGTCGAGAAAAATGATTATTTGTGTTGTTTGTTCATTTGCTCATATTGTTTGATGAGGGTGAAATCTATGTTTGTTGAGAGGGTTTATATCTATCGTATAGGTCGAATGGGTCCTCAGTGAGGCCCAAAAAAGCACTTTTTGCAACAAGTACACATCATTTGACCTTCTTAAAACTTTCTTTTTTATTGGTATTTGGGTTAGGTTTGATTTTTGTAACTCATTTACACATTATAACCCTCATATTGAATGAAATTAGATAGAAAAAGAGAGGAGTACCATTTTGTTCTACATTTTGATTCATCTCCCCCTTTTTCTTTCATTTCATTTTGGTGAGCCCAACCTTTTGAGCATTGTATTTTCTGATTTTGGAGTCCTTTTCATCCTAGATCTAGATCTTGTATTCATTTGCATTGAATTAGGTCTCATTTAGGGTGTCTATTTTGCATTCAAATTTGCATCTCATTAAGGGTTTTAGGATTGAATTTTTTGTATTCTTTAAATCTGAAAAATACAAAAAAAATCAGTCATCTTGCATATCATTTACATCATATTAAACTTGCATTTGAAAATTGAAACAAAAATTGCATATCAAACTAGGTCTTCTAGGTTACCATTTTGTCACATTTTGCACTTGCATTTCACATTGCATTTACAGAAAATTGAAACCGCAACTTGTTGTTACAAACATGAATCTGAAGACCACTGGAAAACACTTGAAAATCTATAAAAATTAGTCTCAAAACCTTAATCTAGGACCGAATGAGTCCCTGATCAAGCCATAATCTAAATTTTTTAGCATTAAAATCTTCATTTCTATACTTTTGTTTGCTGCTTTCAGATCTATGTTACAATTTGTTGAGTTTATGTTTCATCAATTTCATTATATCTAGCTTAATTTAGTATATTTAGTGCATTATGTGATTTGAAAATTACATTTACAAGATTTCATTTTCAAATTGTTACATAGTGTAATCAACAAATTACCTTGCTTAGAATTTGAAAGTTACATTTACACATTGCATTCTAGGTCATTGCGTTTTAAGCCTCTTTCCATTTTGGGTTTGTACACTAAGTTTGTGAAACTTGTATGAGCTTTACAACTTGGTGTCCTATTAGCAATATTGTTGTGAGACGTAGTTCGAGACTCATTTCATCCCGCAATACACCACTTATCGTGGATCTTGGATTTTCTAACTCTCTTTCTAATAGTGTTGATAATCAGCCCCCTATGGATCATAACATGCATACCTCATTTCCCATGACTTCCCTACCTACAACCAATGTGCATGATGTTAACAACACCATCCCTACCATGACTAGTTGTACTCAAGCTTTGGGGTATACCCAAAGCCAAGGTGGAACTTCAATTCCTCCTTCTACAATTCCCATTTCCATTCCAACATACACTAGTACTCAAGTTACCACAACCATTCAGCCTACTAGAAATGTCAACACATCCTTAGGTATTTCCACAGTGAATCCTTCTAGCTTTGTGCATTCAGATACAATACTTCCTCAACCATCCTCCCTCACAAATTTACAATTCACTTGCCCTCTGCATACATACACCACTCCACCTTACTCCCCTCCACCTTATAATAACAACAATGATGTCATCCTTAACACACTTTTGCAACAACATGTTATCCCTTCAACAACAAATCACAACTATAAATCAAACAACAATGGTCAACCTTCACAATACATCAAAACCAACCCGTTATCCTTGGAGATATTGAGAACACAAATGCCACAAGGTATAGAAGTTCCTATATTTGAGAAATATGGTGGGAAAGGAGATCCCGCTAGCCATGTTTCTGCTTATACAACCCTATGTAGTGATTTCATATTTGAAGATAAGCTCTTGGCTAAACTATTCCCTAGGTCATTGAAGGATACTGCTTTAGAGTGGTTTTGATATTTACCGAATAATTCAATTGGCTCATTCAATGATCTTATTGATGCCTTTTACAACCACTTCCACATTCACATGGGTCCCAAGATGACCCTAGTTGATTTAATGACATGCAAGCAAAAGGATGAAGAAAAGGTTACTGATGAAATCATAACACACTATCAAATGCTTTGCTCACAAATAAACATTAAGATTCTCGATGTCGACCTTCAACGAATGTTTATTGCCAATTTAAAAAACAAAATCCAAACCAAGCTCGAGATGTTGAAATTTCCATCCTTCACACAATTATGTACAACTCTTTGTGATTATCAAAATACGGCTTACAGTCGTGATGTGAAAAATCCCTCTAGCCATCCTGAAAAGTCTGAATCCACAACTCAACATAGCTACCAACCTTTCAAAAAATAGAATAGGGGATTTTTACATCTTAATTCCCCTCAACCAAATCAACAAGCAGATAACCAAGTGCCTACTATAAAGACAACAAATTCATATGCCCTTGCGAATAGGAATATAAAATGTATTCCTCTACCTAATACCCTTCATAATATCATGTAGCAACTCGTGGAAAAGAATATGCTTTATCTACCTCCTTTCTAAGCTCCTGATCTTAATAAACCATTACTTGTAAACTATATACCAAATTCTTATTGTTATTATCACCGACAAAATGGGCATGATACAAAATATTGTAAGCGCCTTAAACATCTTGTGCAAGACCTCATTGATTCTAATCATCTTCTAATTGGAGGTGTGAATGATCAAGGTAATAAGTCTATAGCTCCTCCTGACCAAAACTTACAAATCCCATGCCGAAACATACCATTTCATTTGTCAAAGCTAGTGAAACAAAGAATGATGTGATGAATGTTGACACAGATGATGAAAACATAAAAGATGAAAATGTGGGTGAACCAGCTGAAGTAGTGGTATTTATTGAAGCTAAACCTCGTAAGGGCTCAACCAAAATGCCTCTTGATATTGCTTTCTCACAAAATGACATAATCAAACGTACACCCAATGGTCCTCTTTACATAGCTGGAAAAATCAATGACAAGCCTACTAATGGGATATTAATTGATCCCGTCTATGTAAAGAATGTGATTACTAAAGAATTCCTATTTGTGCATGAAATCTATCAAGATAGATATGCTAAATCAAAAGCATGGATTAATACACATAATGTTTTTGCTTTCCTTGCAATTGGCTTTATAAATCTCCCTCTAAAAGTTGAACTGAAAAACATTAAATGTCTCATTCACAATCGTCCCATCGTCAGACCAATTTCGTGTGAAGTTAAGCTATCCATGGCTTCTCTCCATGAATTTTGTCTCGTCGGTTGTGCATAAATGTTTAAAGTTTCCCTTTGGAAATGAAATCTATACTGTGCATCATAGTGGCTTTAATATTGTGTCTTCATGGGGGAACTTTTCATTGGATTTCTTTTGGTCCAAGCCTATTGAACCTATTAGACCTTGTGAGGACTACTTATTCAAAGCATATCAAAAGTTTAAGGCAGAGTGCATATTAGAATTATCCCTTAGAAACATGCCTCAAACCATGATTGAGCCACCTATCCTTGACGAACCAATGGTTGAACAAAAAACCCTGCCAAATATCCAAGAGCAACCTATGAAAAATCTTTGTACAATTTCCTATAAGAGACCACGAGATAACCAAAACAATCCCATTGTGCCTCCTAAAATTAAAAAAGTTTACAAAGCCAAAGATAAAGTGGTTGAACAACCTCCTATGGTTCCTTCCGTTGAAAAATTTTCTCCTACACAAACACAAATTGACAACAGATTGAAACAAAATTGAAATGCTAGAGAGCGTAGGCGTAGACGTCGTGCTATTGCTCATATGTTACAAACTAAAGAAGCAAAGAGCAACATAGAAAATAAAAATCTGAACTTACCTAAAGTAATGCATGATGACTCTATACCCTCACTGCAACGTAAACAAGAACCTTCTAGAGACATTATCATTCAACCTCATGTTGTGATTAATTTAGATAATGACATTGTTATTGCAAAGATTGATGAACAAGTGCATAATGAGTTGAATTCATTGTTCTCCTCTTCTATGAGCTTAAATGACAATTCTACTAATAAGAGTGTTGAACTTGGTGCTTCCCCTTGTTTGACACTTGTTGTTGTCCCTTTGGATAGTTGTCTGCCTTCTGTACATACTGATCGACTTTCTATAGGTTGACTCACATGTGCCTTACTAGTCTTTTGTAATGTTTTCTTTTTCATGTTTCTTTATGTGATTGCATGTGCATAATGTGATCACCCATGTTGTCTCGTTTGACGTCTCTCTCTCTTTTTGTGCATTCCTCTATATGTATCTACATTCTTCTATATGTCATAAACATTTTATTTTTTTGCTTGTCTTGTGTTTTTCTTTTGGGGATGATGCAAGGGGTTGAGACATTTAGGTCTCTTCCATGTTGACCTCAAAGGATTTTTCTTTGTTTACGATCCTTATGTGTCATTCTTCTAGTTCTATGAGTATTTGGGGAACGATGACATTTCTGCACTTTATAACATTGTAGCAAAGATATACTGACCCCAAATCCATAGATCCCTTATGTATTTTTGGGGGAAACCCCTCCCTCCTTGTTCATGACGTAGCTTTATTTTAGAAACATATGACTTTGTATAGGGCTTTTTGAGTAAGATCTCATGTTAGGATTGAACATTGGCTACTTTAAAGCAATTTCTCATAGCAATGGTGTTAGCAACCGCTTTAAAGTGGGGGCATACATTGATGATATCTTTTGATATTTTCTATATTTCATGGTGTGATTTTATGTTTTCTTGTGATGCATCCTTTTATTGGTGGTGTCATTGGGTTTGATGTCCTCCAAGAGTGCAATATTTCCTAGCGTACAACTTTCCTCTTAGTGGTGATGCGACACACTACATTCCCTAAGTTGTGAAACTTTTACTCTTGACTTGTCCTCTCTTGGAGACATTAGGAATGATGTTCCCTAAGAAGAAGAACTTACATGAATGAAGCAAAATCCCTTTGAACAAAAACCTTTTACTAGCATTAATGTTCATAAGTGTTTGGTATACTACAACTTGCTAACCTTGTGAAGCTCGAACACAACCATAATACAGGCCACCAAGCATAACACACCTTTCTTGCCTATAGAGCCTTCCTAATGTTCACAAGTGCTTGACATAACGTAGCTTGTTAAGCCCTATGGAGCTCGAAACCCTAAATTCAAGGCCACCTAGTATAACACACCTTACTTTCCTATGGAGCCTTGCCTAGCATTGTGGTGCCTTATTGAAGTTTTCAGGAGGATAGCTTTGATATGGTATGCAAGCCTAATATGGTTCTCTTATTTTCCACCCTTTTGGGATACTCACCTAGTGGACAGCCTGAGGTTCCACTACCCCAGAGTGAGCGCACGATAAAACAAAATCGATAGCTTAGATGTGTTCCACATCACATTGGGAAATTTAGGCTTGATCTTCTTAGTCTTTGATGTTGTATGATTGTGTATCTTTGTCATTATTGCATACATAAGTGTCTTGAATGTCTACTTTAGTGTGAGTTTGACATGGGGTCATACTCTCATTAAAATGGGGGAAAATGTAGTGATAGAAAAAGTATCATTTTTTCTCACTTAATTTGGGAATAATTAATATAAAAGGAGCTTAATGTTACCTTGATTTAGTGTTGTAATGTGTTTTACACATTCACATTAAGTTTAAGACCCTTTTTAACTAAATGAACTTAATTGTGCCTTATTTAGGGTGTTGTAAGGTGTATCTCTACACTTTCACACTAATCTAGGGATTTATTAATTAATTAAGGTTAATTTTCCTTAATTGGCCCCTTTAAATCAAATCCAAGCCTAATTAAATGCAAATTCTGAGGGATAAAACCTTACATTCATAAATGATATTACACAACACTTAATTTTAGAAGGTGTGTGTCTTAGGTTAGTTACCTAGGACCCATTCGCCACTTGGTGAATGGGTCCTCACTAGGTCCTATGACCCTATTTTCATATTATCTTTCACAATCCCCAAAGTGTGTCCTAGCTAAGTGAGCTTTATTCGCCACATGGCGAAGGGGTCCTCACTTAGACCTAGGACCCCTATTTGAAATATGCTTTTTGCGATATTTTAATGATTTCAAATCCAAGATTTGATGTTGGCTTGTGATATTTGAATTTCAGGATTTAACAATAAGTATAAATACAAGGCTATTTCACATAGTTTCACCCAAGATTTTCAAGCTAGCAATTTCAAATCTTCAAGTCCTAATAGCAAGTTTATGAGATCAAGTACATTCAAGAGCATTCCTAAGGCATTCAAGGGTAGATTTATAGAATATTATTGCAGCAATCAAGAGTCTTATCATCATCTCAAAGATTTAGTGCATCATGCATATTGTTGAGCTAATATGTTGATGTAGCATTGATGATCAATTCAATGAGACCATTTCATGCAAGCTTGCAAATTTGTTATCCAAGGTTCAATTAAGGTGTGGTGAGTTGTGACATTGCATTTGTTCATCCATCATTCCGTTATGCATTGTTTCATTTCAAGGTTTAATTACCGAAACGGGGTTTGACCAAGGCAAACCCCTATTCCCTAACAAAACAACATTTTTCTCTCCCTTGAATCTGTGTGATTGCAGGTTTTAGGTTGAAGATCATTTGGAGAGAAAAATTGTAAAAGTTGCAAAGAAAGTTGGAAAATTATGGAAATTGAGCTACAGGATTTACTTCTGACTTTCCAACAGTGCTCGACTAAGATCTGTGAGTGTAGACTGAGAGGAACAGAACCCATAAATAGATTTTCCATAGCCCTAGCTAGGACCCATTTTCCATAGGGCGAATGAGTCCTTAGTGAGGCCTGAAAAAGCACTTTTTGCAACAGGTACACAACATTTGACCTTCTTAAAACTTTCCTTTTTATTGGTATTTGGGTTAGGTTTGATTTTTGTAACTCATTTACACATTATAACCCTTATTTTGAATGAAATTAGAGAGAAAAAGAGAGGAGTACCATTTTGTTTTACATTTTGGTTCCTCTCCCCCTTTTTCCTTCATTTCACATGTAAGTTGGAAAGACAACACAAATACAATGCAAATAAAGTTTAATTTATTTAAAATATTTTGAGGTGATAGGACGAGGAGCATATTACAAATTATTTCCTATATCTAGTTGGGCACAAAGTATTGAGTTTATGTAAAATATGTAACAACTATAACCACATGGGATATCTTAACCAATATCTACTAAAGACTATGCTTTCTCAAATGCATACATAAACTAGGTTCTATACATGAAAAATAAAAATAAAAAAATGTAGAACTTTATATGAGTTTACTTAATCCAAAAATGAACTTGTGTATTTCTTTAATAATCTTTGAAGAGATATGTTGTTTTGAAGTAAATTTATAACCTTTTGGCTAACCAACTGAGTAATAACTTGTCAATAAAATATGCAAACGACTCTTGAAGAAACTCAAACAATGTTGGATCTACTAATCATAATTGTTCTTCAAGGTTACAACGATTATGTTACAAACTTTATACAAGCCTACATCAATATAGTTTTAAAATAACACTACCTAAAACTAGAAAACATAACCCTAAGTCTTCTCACAATATTTTGTGCTTATTGTCTTTACAACTCAACTATCCCATCCTTTGAAATGTAACTTAGAACATATTTTATCCAACTAGGCGCATGCTCTAGAGGTGGAATTATAACAATTCAAAATCAGAAGCCCATATGAACTCCCTCTAAAATAAATGTTTAGGATGGAGAGGAGACCAAAAGAAATCAATGTGGTAGTTGGAGGAGTACATAAGGTAGATGGGAGAGCTCTTTCAATTAATAGTGAGTAGATGGTGTGGAAGGAGGAGAAGCGTGCAATTATCATTTGATTCTTGTAATGCTTGAAAAAATATTAAAATATTACTTTATGAAATTATTGGGCTCCATCGAGCCTTTACAACCTTTAAAACATTCACTCTTTACTTTATCAATCCTTTGGATGATTTAAACATTAATATTCTTAGACCTTTGATGTGTGCTATAGTTCCCTCTTAAACATGTCATGTTCATGAAGATTATCAAACTTCACCATTTGCTAATGCCCGTGACAAGAGTTCAAGGTCATCTGCAATACCGAAATATACCATCATTTTCTTTTGTATATTAAACTCCTCACATGTCAAATTTGGAGGTGAACACATCCCTCTCTGAAATTTTGATGAAATACACAACAATCATCTATGCATTGGAATGTCAAGATTGATGAATTAGGGATGATAAGGAAGTCATATTGGATGGGATGAAAGATAGGGGAAGTTTTACAAGGGAAAGCTTTTGGGATCTTGGGATTGAAGAATCAAGATGGGGCATGACTTAGTATTGGGGAAGAAGAAATATCAAAAGTTCAACTTTGATAAGTAATAGATAGGATATAGGTGGAGGTTCGAGCATTTGAGGGTTAGTTGAAAGTGGTACTTGATTAAGGGTAAGGCCAAATGTTTGATCCCAATAGACTTTAACCATTTCTATGATTATTTTAGCTTCAAATATAAAACTTAGGAGAAAAACCTCTGTTTGAATCCCTTGACCTTCATTCAAACCCCATTGACATGCAGTAGGCCTTGTATCTTCAAATGAAGACCCTTTTATTGAAAAGTGTTGAAATTTTTTTGCCTTCGAGGACTCATTTTTGTGACTTATTCCACAAGTGGTACACACTTATACTTCCACCCTCCTAAAGTTTTGAAATACTTTTAACCACACATGTGCCTTGAGTTATGACTAAACTTTCATAATCGCAATGAAATAAATGCCAGGATTTTTCTATGTAGTGTATCCATATAGGAGGTTGAAAGAAAATATAATTCCCTTACAAAATATTTCAAGCCTCATTATCATCCAATGCCTTGATAGTCCACTTAGCATAGAGTGTTGTGCCTTGCCACTAAACATCTAGGAGCCCAAGGCCACCTAAATCTTTGGGAAGACATTAAATTCCTAATCAACACTATGAAACCATTTGCCTTGCTCAAAACTAGCCTAAATAAAACCGTGGAGGAGATTTTCTAGATCCATGTAAGAGGCCTTGAAAGGAGCCCAACAAGAAGATTAATAAACATAATCAACCACAAGCACCTTTGAGCAAATCATTTGAAACTTGCCAACCAAATAAAGCGGCTTGGTTATCCAATATGAAAGTTTCTTCTCAACCATGTCAAGAATAAATTGCCATGAAGGAGAGGTCTAGAAAGCAAAGGAAATCCCTAAGAGGCAAAACATTTCTCCATGATCAATGCATTTCTAGCGAAAGGGTTGGAGCCAAGTAGGCACCAAAATATGAGATTGCTTGTAACACTATATTTTCTTCCATTGAATATTGGACCTTGATGCAAGATAGAAAGTTTCAAGGCATTAGAGGACATCTTTGACATTAGCTTCATCCTAAATAAAAGTGAGGAATGAACCATCTACAAAATGAACATTAATCAATTATTAAGAGAAATTGAAAGAAAGTGAAATATCATGAACAAGTTTTTGAGAGATGGTATTGGCAAGGAGACAACCAAATCCTTCCACTGTAAGAATATACAACACGTGAGCGAGTAGACAACCTTGTAAATAGAGTAAAAAAGGCCAAATTAGTTCGATTGTGAGCCATTCATAGCAAGGAAAGCATACACATCATAAAAGAGTATATGCACATATTAAATAAAGCAAGTACCAAAACCAAGCTCACAACATTGCAATAATGAAATACAATTCAATCTTGTTATATATTTTTCGATTTTTTTTTTAATGAAAATGCTCCATTTAATGGAGTGTCAATCTCTTTCCATCCCTTCTTAGACAATAACGATTTTTTAAAGGATGCATATATCCTTAATGAAATAAATTTCCTTGAGAGGCACCACTAGAGGAGTGAATTGTGAATGCACAATGCTAAAGATTTGACAATGATCTTGTAGGAGACATTGAGAAGGGTAATAGATCTCTAGTTGTAGATCCACTTATAATCACTAATTTTACATATCAAATAGATATTTCCTCTATTAATAATAGGCCTTGAAGATTGGTTAAATTTGATATAAAACCTCACTATTAGTATCCCATAGAGTGTTATAAACCTCCCAATGCAAAGCATCACAACATAAAGCTTTCTCATTTGCCATACTAAAAATACCTCATGAAAATCTTGCAATGAGAGTGTTTGATCACAATTTGTTTGTTCCAAAGTGGAGAGCTAAAAGGGGACCACCTCATTACATTATTGCAAAGCAAGTTCCCTTCAAGTGGAATGTTCTTGAACATGAAACTCGAACTTGTAATGGTAAACACAAGCTAGGATAACAAGAGGCAATTTTGTAAAGAGGGTGTTGTCTTTATGAAAGGATGCTTTTTTGAGAGGATTGCTTTATCCTCATACATTGAAAAATCTAAACACCCTATTCCCAACCTTTAGCCAGTGAAATCCGACTTTGATTTGAGCTCTTGGAATCAACTACAACCCACAACATAAAAATAGCCATAAATGCAAGGTAACTAGTAATTATATGAAGTCCAGCTCAAATAATTCCATCAATCAATCCACCTTGTCCCATGTTAAGGATGTCGGCAAAAGATTATAAAATGCAATTTTAAACCATGGTTCTGATTTACATGTTGCGTTGGGATTATCTATAATCCTCTAAGTAGGTATAAATTATGTAAGTCATTTGCAAAAAGGTATTTTGCTCTGTTAAGTCCCCACAGTCCATCTGCCAAGCTTACTAAAATACTGGAGATATTGTTAGTTGTGGCAGTGATGTTGCATGAACCGAATATAACAGTCTTACGTACACATGCAAACATTTCCATTCAACGCAATTATTTCCACAACCGACACTCCCTATTAAATGCCGTGTTTGAGTGCTGAGAGAGGGTAACTTTTGTATATATAGTTTATTATTTTATTGTTAAATGCTGCAGAGTCACGTGACATGTCTGAAGGAAGTGCGCGCCGTAGGGGTTGCCATGCTTGGGCGCAGAGAAAGCACATGCACCATCTACCCTCTACACTCTCACAAATTATAAATTTGACGGTTCACCCTACCTGTCAAAATTGCCCTAAATATGCTTAAGGCATACTCTATAGTTACAAAAATGGTTAAGTGTAGAGGAATATACTAATGCTAGTTCAAAACAACTCAAAAATTAGATCTAAGTATTTATACAAACATATGTTTATATGGTTGTGTTTTTATCTGATTTATGTTACCTTAATTCATCTCTTATGATAGTTGATTTGATTTTTTTTTCTTAGTATCAATAAAGAAAAAATACATCTATTCTATTCATTTGACATGGACTAATATCTTATGATGTCAATTAGACCTTATTTGATTGTACAAGAATATCTAGGGAGTAGGGAGATGATTGAGTAGTTGAGCACCCTAATTTTGTGCTTCTGAAAATCTTACTTGGAAATTTCAAATCACCTTAACTTTTAACATCTTATTTGGCAAGTCGTCTACTTGTAACTAAGGTTTTAGAACCACATCATCAAATATGATGTCACATTAGCATGCATTTTATTGAGGTGTCCAAAAATGCCCCCAAAAAAGAGTTGTGCACTAAGTCATATTTTATTAATGTGTTGATGTAACACCACATGATTTGTTGCTTTTTAGATCTGAAAAATTCATTTCATTAGTCATGAGTACTCATTATTAACACTAACAACTTTAAAGTCACACTAATACAATATTGTTAAAATTCGACATTAAATCAACTACTTAACCATTTCTATAGTGGGCCACCCTAACTTTGTGCTTCTCAAAGTCTTATGTGAAAATTTCAAATCTCCTAAGTTTGGACAATAGCTTATAAGGCAAGTCCCTTGCTTATAAAAATTGGTTTCAATGCCACATCATCAAATATGATGCCATATCAGCATTTTTTTTGTTAAGGTACCCAAAAAAACCCAAAAAAAGGTGAAATATATAGTGGGTCACTAAGTCATGTATTATTGGTGCTCTGATGTGGCATCACATGATTTGTCAATTTGTGTACTTCATTTATAAAAGTGTTTTACAATTGAATATTAAGTGTAAGTTTATTGGATATTAAGCCTACCCACTATGAGACCCACACAGACCTACTTCTATACCCACCATGGACCCTTTCCCTTGATCCTAAATTACAGGATGGGAGAATAAAGTCTCTTTGTAAACCGAACAATCAAGTCTTACTATTTTTATTAATTATATTTTAGGGCAAAAACAGGGATGCCTATGACTAAATATCACGGGAACAGCGCATTAGTACCTCAACTGTAACTACCCGCGCTTTAATTAAAGCTCAACCTCTGCCTTCTGCCTATATAACATCGTCTTTGGTTGTTGTAACAATACAACTCTCTCTACTTCTGCAATTGGGTACACCCGAAGAAGCTCAAATATATGGCGAAGTTGCAGCTTAAGCTAGTGCTGCTTTTGGTGGTACTGTTAGCCATCTGGGCCTCGCAGGAACAGGTTATTAACTGAAGCTTTAGCTACAAAAGTTGTAAACACAGTTCGATTTCTGAAGAAAATGATAAAATCTGACTATAATATTTGGAATGCTGATGAATGTTTGTTGTATTTCAGTTAATGGCAAGAGGGGTAGATCATGTAGACGGCTATGAGGTTCAGAAGGTATTCAAAATCTTTTTCCTTTGCCAGATGCATCACTTGTTTTATCTGTTTGCATGTTCTCCCCTAACATTTCCTTTGGATCTTGTTTACTGACAAGGTATGCTCTATCTGTTTGCATGTTTTCACAGACAAGGTATGGATCCGGCAGCCTGCGCCAAGGCCGTAAGTTTCCCTGACCGAGTCTCTTGTAACAATGTAGATGTATTTATGGGAGTGATATATACAATGTATATATGCTACGATGTGTTTTAGGAGTAAAGTATATATGGTGTGTAGGGTTATGGGAGTGAGTAATGACATATGCAATGCAAATATGTTGCGTGGGATTAAGGGAGTGAGAAATGACAAATGCAATGTGTATATGTTGAGTAGGATTATGGAAGTGAGGAATGACATGCAATGTATATATGTTTCAGTGTTGTATTATGGAAGACATATGCAATGTATATGTGTTGCGTAATGCTATGGGATGACATATGCAATGTATATATGTTACAATGTTGTATTATGGGAATGACATATGTAATGTATATATGCTGTGATGGTGTGGCGCAGAATGCCCGGGGGCGTGCAACAACAGATGCTCGCAGACTCAGTATCGTAAGCCGTGCATGTTCTACTGTCAAAAGTGTTGTAGAAAGTGTCTCTGTGTTCCTCCTGGTTACTACGGAAACAAGCAGGTTTGCCCTTGCTACAACAACTGGAAGACCAAACGCGGTGGCCCCAAATGCCCCTGATTTTACAATGCTTTCTCTCATGCCAGTTGTGTTTGATCTCTCTCTTCTAATTAATTAAGTTGATCGCTCAGTGTGGCTGTCTGCACTCGAAGCGCGACAGGGATAGAGCTTTCTTTCCCAATTTCTATTATTATGTCAGGCCTAACTTCTACTGAAAATCTGTTTCAATCTCCATTATCATATCATGGGTTGGTTTTTCGAAAGCAGGAACAGTCGTTCTGTAATCCGAAAAGAGATTTGTTTTTTTAATCAGATCTGCACAAATCGAGTATTTGGCTGAATTTGCGTTTGCAATATCGATGTTTGCAACACAATGTTCCAATTTCGAAAAGTTTGAGGATTAAATAGGCGGTACATTATTTATTATTTTAGGTACTTAAGCTTAGAATAACGTGCCATAGACACTGTTTAATTTTAATGAGTTTTAATAATTGCTTTATGTGGGTAAGACTGATAGCCTAGATTTATTCACCATAATTTATATTCAAACTTATTAATTGGTTTTGAATGACTTTAATAAAAAGACTGAATTATGGGCCTTTCAAAATTGAATGCTGGAAGATAACTTTTGCTTTCTGAAATTGAAACTGAATGTACACAGTAAACAATGGAATGTATGGAAGATAAATAATTTGGAAGATAATTTTTGTTTCTAGAAACTGAATGCACATGTCAAATAATAAAATGTGTGGAAGATAACTTTTGTTTCTTGAAACTGAATATTGGGAAATTGAATGTGTAACTAAATGCACACCCTAAACAAGGGAAGTATTATTAATATAAAAGAAAATAAAGTTTGATTGTTCTAATATTGATATAAGAATGTAAGGTTAATTTTGAAAATTTTAAATTTTAAATTTTATTTTTATTTATTTTAATTGAAATTATAAAACTTTTGATACAAAATAAATGTTATTATAGAACTTCAATAAAAATATTTATTTATCATCTAAGAAACATAAAGTAAACAATTTCATATTTCATTTATCAATTAGTAAAAATATATATATCCAAGCTATCTTAAGAGCAACTCAGCTAAGGGTAAATTCCAACTTTATCAAAATGAAAATGTTGAAAATAATATGAAATATCACAAAGTTGAACCTTATATTTTTTTAACATTTTCATTTTAAAAGAAAGGTTAATAAAAATGTTTGATACAACTTTTAAAATAAATTAAGTAAATTTTAGTAAATATATAATTGAACATAGAGAAAGTTAGTTTTTTTTTTGACAATATTTAAATTTTATTAATAGTTTTATTTATAATATATCAAGGACAACATAGTTATAATAATTAATAATATTTAGATTTTTATTAATATTGACATATGCTTAAAGATACAAAACATTTTATGCTATTGTATCTGTTATAATTATTATAATATTGAATTGATGACAACATATTAGTAATGAAAGCTTACAAAATATTTAAGTGAATATATAATTGAAATACTAAATTTTGATTGATATCATTGTATACATTGGAATTTATCCTATTCTAGTGCATAAAATAACTCAAAATACGAATGATAAAGAAAACTAAGGACACCTCAAGATTAGCCAAAAAAGAGTGACAAAACAAGAAGGAAAATAGATATCACAAGACAAATTGTTTTACCTTCCTTGTTATTGATGTCTCTTTGATTGACCTTTGCTTGAAATGATATGTGTGTTCCTTGATGGCTCTTGATGTGGCTAAAATGAAAGATTTTACTATGTGCTTGGATATGAATGCAAGTGAATGTAATTGAAGGTTAGATGAGTGCACAAAATGACAGCATGTAGTTGCAAAATGACTAAGTGTTGAAAATGCCTTTGAAGAGGGGGTATTTATAGAGGATCTTGAATTCTCTAGAAAATTCAATGGTCAAGATTGATCCAACAAGGTCAAGATGAAGGGCTATGGTGGGTTGAGAACCCACAAGCCTTCACATCTTGACATGTGGAGGGTGAAGTGGCCAAAGGAATATGAGATGAAGATGAGTTGTCAAGAAGGTACATGAGGTGGAAAAATGACATGCACCTTGGGGAGTGAGGAGATTTTCACAAAAATGGATTTTTTATCTCCAAGTGGGAGTGAAAGGGACTTTTGAGGAATTTTGGAATTCCTCAAAAATCTACATGGGAAAAAGAAAGGTGGTTGGGGATATAAATGTGAATTAATTAAAAATTCACATTCTTAGGAGGATCTAGAGGATAAAAGGTGGGCTGCAAAAAGGTGGGACTTGGTTACATGTAGAGATTGTGACAAGTCCAAGGTTCTAGAAGCCTTGGAAAGACAAAATGTGAATTAAAAATTAACATGGGAAGGAGAAAGACATGGGATAAATAAATGAGAATTAAAAATTCTTATGGGAATGATTAAGCTTAATTAATCAGTAATTAGAAGATAAATGAGGATTAGAAGCCAACTTGCAAAAGTTGGAGGATGTGACACATCCTAATCAAGGATTAGGCATGTGCACATCCCTAATGAAGAAATTAGGAGATGGATTAGGATTAGATGAAAATGACATGTGAGGAATTAAATAAATGTAATATTTATTTAATTTATTTGATGAAGGGAGGATTAAGGAGGGTAAGGGGATTTGACAGAATTAAATATATTAATTAAATAATAGTAATATTACTTAATTAACTCAGATAAGAGGGTGTTTAGACGAAAAGTGATAAATTTGGATAAATTAAGTGTCCAAATTTGGATGTCTACATTTTGCCCCTCTTTGAGATGGTGTTATGAAGTAGCATCATTTCAAAGAATATTAAAATATAGAACTTAGAAGAAAATGGTTAGATTGAAAAAGATGCCCCAATCATCAAAGGGATGACTGGGAAGAAAGACGATGGGGGTGAAGATGAAAGAGTAGGGATTGAGGATGCCCCCTCGAGAGGACATGCGAGTTGAAGAGAACACGTGTGTGCTCTCAAAATAGATGATGTGATGCAAGGGGAGATGATGAAGATGATGCAAGGTGATGGGTAAGAGAGAAGGAGAAGTGAGAAGATATGGATGAAGCACAAATAGATTTGAGGACAAAAGGTGATGTTGCCCCACTCAAGGTACAAGCCAAAATGGGTTAATGATGGATGGAGTGTTGTCAATGAGGGAAATTAAGGATCCCAAAACAATACGAGGATAGGGAATGATACATCCCGATGATGATGATGAAAGTGTTGTTGATGAGGGAAGGATACATCCCAAAACAACACCAAAGGGATAAGGAATGATACTAATGGATGATGATGATGACGGGTCAAGGCTGGTAACAAGACTGGGGACAAGACCAAGGATATGATTAGATGATGCAGGCTAAATGGAATGGATGGGGATTTGATAGAGATGTGAGATACGGATGAAGGATGAATGGATGGGGGTATACATGCAAGACGATAGAATGAAAAATGAAATGCAATCCTAATGCAATTTGCCATCTTCGGAGCACTGATTTTTGCTATAGCATAAAACATCAAATGCCAGGGTATGTGGAACCAAGGCGTAATAGTGTCTAATGCATGAAATAAACACAACAGACAAGAAGGCTATCCCAACACCCCAAAGTCACAAAAACCTTGGTCGTGCCAGGTATTGAGATAACCACAAGCACAGAAGGATGCCCCAGCATAACACAAGACCTCGGGGATCTTGGTGGGTACTACGTGGGACAACCAATAAGATACAAGCAAACAAAAGAGCAAGATATGCCCCTATATTGACCAATCAAAACACACCATAATATGATGGATCATGGCGGCCTTGACAAGTGATGATAGGGAGCTCAAATGATAAACAAAATCCAAAAGTATCAAAATATCACAATCAATTTCAAACATCCTTTGCCATAGGATCAAGCAAGATGATGGATGGGATTGATGAGGTCTGTTAGGAAGGATGCATCCTGTTGAGACCGATGATGGATACTAAATTAAAAGATTGATATGACACGGGATGGGCAAAATCGATTGGATCTCCTGATATAAGTGGGTCTTGTTTGTTAAGAACCAACTAGATAAGGGCATGGCTTGACCACATGACATAAGGAAGACAAGACACAAGACTGACACACCCTAAAGACCTAGGGGGTCGGGGGCCGATCAAAGATTAGCCTTGCCTACGTAAAAGCGCAGAGCCCTCGTAGTTCGATAAAAGGCTGACGACTGACTAAGATGGAGACCTTGATGGATGGTAAAGATAGGATGGACAAAAGGAGAAAGACCGATGATAGATGATAGAAGAGCAAAGTGGACAATAAAGATCAATGATGGAACCCCGGGGGTGAATCAAATGATCGACCTTGCCTACGTGAAAGTGCAGGGGCAACGTAGTTCGGCAAGACCAAAGGCAAACAATGGATAAATGATGATAAGATGATAGGATAAGTGGATAAAAAGATGGGACTGATATGACAAGATAGGATAGACTTGTTGGATTGGATAGGATGATAATGATCACATAAAGCTCAGGGATGAGATAGTTATCCAAAGTAGTAAAATGACTTGGGAGGATGATATGATAGATAGATGAGTGATGAAAAGTGATAGGAGATTCGAAAGATGTGCAAGAGAAGCAAGGGTGATGACGATGAGATAAATGGCATGAGATGAGATACCAATGACAAGGGAGTGGGAGATGGGATGAGATGGGATGAGGATAAAGATGGAGGATTGGATGAAGATATAGGCATGGGGGAGGGGAGGGATTGTTTGGATGGATGGGGATATAAGGATTGGGAGATGAAAGGGATGCTAGGATATATGGATATGAAGATAAGGATGGGGAGATGGAAGGGATGCTGTGATAGATAGATAGGGACAGAAGGATTGGGAGATGAAAGGGATGCTAGGATAGATGGATACGAAGATATAGATGGAAAGATGGAAGGGATGCTATGATAGATGGATAGGGAGATGAAGGGATGTTGTGATAGATGATGTCTCTAAGGACTATGTCACAAAGGAAGCAAATGCCCCCACTCTAGATATGTCATATATGAGGAGGCATGAGGGACAAAAGACAAGTGGATGGGAAGATAAATGAGATAACTAGATGAGAATAGGATGGGTGACTAAGGAATATGATAGATCATGGATGAAGGGGATGTATACCAATAGGTGTCCAAAGCATGCATAGATAGGTGCCCCTATTTTGATCAAGATCACAAGAAGGATTGGAGGGAATGGGAGATAAATGTGATATGATGGTAGGATGCGGAAGATAGGTGGGATGGGGGGATTCATGAAGAGGATGGATAACAGGAAGACGGGTGCATAGCTGGAAGCATAGCGGATGGATTAAACACATATCAGGAAGTTGCCCCCAAGTGCAAATGGGGATTTACGCATGACGCCTGTTTTCCAGGTTTTCATCATGGTACTTATCCAAGGTGCTTGTTTGCCAAGTTTTCACCATTGGACAAATTATTTCTCTTTACTTTTTTTTTTTTGTGGATTTTTGGACTTTTTTTTGGATTTTTGTGGATAGCAAGGGGATGAAAATGGATAAGGATAGGGATGTGGATAAGTAGATTTAAAAGACATGTGATAAGGATCAAGGTGTTATGAGCCCATGTTTGAAGTGACTATTAGATGTTGGTACAACCTTATTAGGGATAAATGGATTATGTAAGATGATGAATTAGGGGGATTTGAGATGGGAGATTCATGGGATAATGGATGGGATGCTGCAAAGGGTATGGATAGAATGATGGGGTGGATATGTGATGGGGAGATTTGTTCAGGACCAACATTGGCACATGTGGTGAAAAGATAAGAGGATTAAGGGATGGAGAATGTGGGGATAATGGGGGAGATGGAATGGTGAATTTTGGGACATAGGGACCCAAAACAGACTTAGGAGATGAAAGGGGTGTATGATTAGCTTTTGGATTAGCGACTTTGGATGTTCTTACTGATTTTTCATGTGATGGCATTGCATCTTTTTTCTTTGGGATCCACATGGTTTTGATCTTTGCTTTGGTGGGTCTTTGTGGCCTACGGATTTGATTTAGATTTATATTTTTGTTCTCTTCACCATGTCTTTTGGAGGGGACATGAGGAGCCTTAGATTCATGTGGATGTTTGGATTTATGCATTTTTCCTCTGGCATCCAAAGTGCTCGTACTAGCAATGGGATGGGTGTGAGAAGATGGATGATGTGGAGTGATGGAGGTAGGATTACGAGGATTACGTGTAGATGGAGAATGTGTAGGCATGTGCCTTTGTTGATCCTGATTAGGATGTTTATGATAGATGAAATGGATAGGTGATGAATAGATGAAAGGATGGATAGGACGAGATGGAGGAGGTGATTTTGGGATATAGGGGCCCAAAATAGACATAGGACCTGGAGGAAACAAGGGCATGGTAGATGGAGGATTGGAGATGGTGGATGGAGGGATGTAAGGCCCCAAAATGGATGGAGCAGAGGAAGGGGGAAGATGGACGGTTGTTTTGAGGTGATACGATAGAGGAGGAGGGATGGCCACATATGATTTGGTGGAGTGATGGATAGAGCCTATATTTATTTTGGAAGAGGCTTGTTGAGGACGTCTAGAGGTTGTACCAATATTTTTGGATTGCGAGTCGTGAGTAGTACATCCAAGACCTTGCGGATACAAATGTTCTTTAGCTTGGATGGGCTCTATAATACCTTGCTCATGAAGGCCTAAACCTTTTCCTTGATAGTTCATTCTCTTGAGTATTCGATCTAGGACATGATTTTTGTTATTCTGGAAGAATGATGCAAGTTCATTATTAGGTGGAAGAGGAGGGTTGGTGTATATGCTTTGTTTTTCTTCTGCGAGGAGACCACCATGGAGGAATGTGAGAGGACCAAGGGGATATGCAAGTGGTGTGGGGATAGCATTTTTAGGCAATGATGGGGGATCATGAGAAGGAGATGATGGGCTAGCAACATCAGGAGAGGGAGTAGGGGCCATGATAGGATCGAGATTTGTGGTGGTAGGCTCATGTGATGGAGATGAAGATGGAGTAGTGGAAGCTTGAATGACAAGGGGATCATGGGATGGAATGGATGGGGGACTGTGATCTTGAGGTGGACTAGATGGGATGGTAGGATCTTGATCTGGAGAAGGGGATATGTTGGCATGCTTTGGATTAGACTCTTGGCATGACTCATCTTGTGTGGATGGCATGATAATGGATTCTTGTTGGGACTCTTCAAGTGGGGAAGATGGAGGGACGGAAGATCCATGAGGCTCATTGGAATGGGTTTTGATGCTACTAGGAGTGGGAGGAGTGGATTGGATTTGGGTATCTTTGATGGATTGGGTAGATCTAGGAGTAGAGGGAGTGGATTGGAATTGGGTGTCTTCGATGGATTCAGTGGTTCTCATAGTAGGAGATGTGGGTTCAATGGTTTCAATGGTTTGATCAGTGCTAGGGGTGGTAACAACAATGATAGGTGTGGTATGGAGAAGGCTCTCATCACTAGTTACCGTGGATGATGGATTGGGATGGCATGGTTCCATGACTGCAATGTGTGGAATGGGAGATGTCTTCTTTGTAATGAGTCCTTGGAGAACATCTGAAATGAGAGACTTGCCTATGGTTGGCTTGGCTAGGGTGGTAGAAATGGATGAGGGATTATGGATTGGTGGACTAAGGTTAGATGGAGGGATGGGATTGAATGTAGGACTATGAGTAGATGGGGGATTAGGAGTGGATGGAGGACTAGGAGTAGATGGAGGACTAGGATTGGATGGAGGGTTAAGGTAAGGATATTGGAGTGGTGAATTAAGATAGGGGGATATGGATTATGGATTAGGACAAGAGGATATAGGTGGTGTAGTGGGACAAGAGGATGTGGGGGATGGATTATAATAAGGGTATTGGGATGGTAGATTATGATTAGGATATGTGGATGTAGGATTAAGGTAAGTTGATGTGGATGTTGGATTAGGATAGGAAGGTACGAATGTAGGATTAGAGTGAGTAGATTGGCATGGAAGATTAGGGTAGTGGGTATATGCGGATGGAGTTAGATAGGAGGATGTGGATGGGGGATTAGGATAGGTGTATTGAGATGGTAGACTAGGATAAGAGGATGCGGGTGCTAGATAAGAGGATGATGTAGATGAAGGGTATGATGGATATGATGGATATCCCTTGTCAAAGGTAGCAGAAGCAACATGATTAGGCATGGCCGAAGACATAACAGGATAACTCGAGGGGGTGGTTGGATTTTGGAAAGTGGGTGGAGAAAGCTTACTAGAAATGATAGTGTCAAGGGGGTCCATGTCATATACCTCTTGATCGACAAGACTTTTGTTATCGTTATTGACGTAATTAGGGTTTCCCTTGACTACTATTGATGGAGGATGAGGATTCATGATGGTGAAAGGATAAAGATGATGGATGAAAAGATTTTGGATGGGATCGGACTAAAGCTCAAATCGAGATTTGGGTCAAGCTCAGATCAGGATTGGACTAAAGCTCAGATTAGGATGATTGGATGATGCGATGACGATAAGATTTGATTATCAAAGGATGATTGTGACACCAAATCTACTTCAAGATGGAAGTAGATTGATTGGGTCGAAGGTGATGTAATTGGATTGGATTGGATAAGGTTGGTTAGATTTTGATTGAATAGATTGGATTGGATAGGATTGTAGTGATAGAACGAATGTGATTTGATTGATTAGGTAATTGGATGATTTGACAAAACGATTGGATTTGATAGATTTGGATGATTAGATGGGTATGATTGGATGATAAAGGATGAGAGGGAGACCTTGAGTTTAATCAAAAAAAGTTACCCTTAGCAACCAAGAGCTTAAGAGGATGATCCCAGCACCAAATCCACCTTAAGATAGGAATGGATTGATTGGGCCGAGTATGATAACTTACGACACCGAATTTATCTCAAGATGGAAGCAAATTGATTGGGGTCGAAGTTAAAGGCTAATAATCAAGTTCAAGTACTATGGTCAATTTGGGTAACTGCTTTGTAATACAAGGTTAGGACGGTTTGGTTATGGGTGGTGTTTGGAGATGCAAATGGTAAGAAATTATTGGTGGATTAGGGAGAAATTATAATGAACGGGGGATTAAGGATAGTTGTGGAGAATGTATGGGGATTTAGAATGGTTAAAAAAAGTTTGGAATGATGAGATGGAGGTTTAAAATGGTCAAATGGAGGTTTTTTAAAGATTTAAAGTGACAAAATGAAGGCTTGAGATGATGAGGTAATGGTTGGGAATGGTTAAATGATGGTTTAGAGGCTAAATAGATCCAAATGGGGCGATTTCGGGTGTTCAGGAAGGCAGATTCGCCCTTTTGCAGCAAACCAGGGGCGTAGTTGCACTTCTGCAGCAAACCAGGTGTGTAGTTGCACTTCTGCAGTAAAAATAGGGGCGTAATTGCACTTCTGTAGTAAAACAGGGGCGTAATTGAACTTTTGTAGTAAAACAGGGGCGTAATTGCACTTTTGCATTAAAAATAGGGGCGTAATTGCACTTATGTAGTAAAACAGGGGCGTAATTACACTTCTGCAGTAAAACATAGGCTTGGTTTGATGCAAATGACTATGGCAAGGACTTTAAAATGATAATGATAAGGCTAAATTGTCAAAAGTTCACTGGTTTCTCACAAGAAAACACTCTTAAGCAAATACAACCCTACGATTAGTGTCAAGGGTATGGCCAAAGTGGTCTTAATCTAGGATGCACAAGGTATCTAGGGAGTCCTCGATATACTCTCGGTACGTGAGGCACAACCGTGAACACCAGCCCATTACAAGCGTGAGTCAGGAACCCCAGCGAGATACTGAAGGGCTCAGACCAACTCTTCACGTCTATCTAGGTATCACCCTAGCTTCGACGCTTCGCCAATTACGATGTGACTGGATTGGGGTACAACTTTCGCTCTCCCCCCTTTGTATACCCCGCCGGTACGCGTGGTTGGAATCGTCCCTTGGGGTGATGAAATCCCCAAGCAGGTCCCACTATGAAGAAAACACTAACCGCTTCCAACTACTCTCCAGGCTCACACAAAGTGCAAGGGGAAAGCGGAAACAAGCTAATGCTCCCTTTGGGTAACACAAAAAGACAAGAACA
This sequence comes from Sequoia sempervirens, assembly GCA_007258455.2. Lineage (NCBI taxonomy): Eukaryota > Viridiplantae > Streptophyta > Pinopsida > Cupressales > Cupressaceae > Sequoia > Sequoia sempervirens. The sequence continues at coordinate 117,441,426 of VDFB02000363.1, read as the reverse complement.
ACAAGCAATAAATATTACTCCCTCTAATTATCTATGTTCTTAGATTAATGCAGACATCAAGGATAATTTCAAAAAAGATTGAGCAAATGGATAGCCTTGCAAGCAAATATTAGATATTTTATCCCGCTTTCTCCATCAACTTCACAAGAATATGCTTCCAGGGGGCCCAGTCGCCCTTCTGTAACAAAACAGGGGCGTAGTTGCACTTCTGCAGTGAACAGGAGGGTGCAATTGCACTTCTACAGTGACCAGGAGGGCGCAATTGCACTTCTGTAGTGAACAGGAGGGCACAATTGCACTTCTACAGTGAACAGGAGGGCACAATTGCACTTTTACAGTAAACAGGAGGGCACAATTGCACTTCTGTAGTGAACAGGAGGGCGAAATTGCACTTCTGCAGTGAACAGGAGGGCACAATTGCACTTCTACAGTAAAATGTTAGCCAAAAGTGATTTTTAGCCCAAGAGGGCGCACACGCCCTTCTGCAGAAAAGTGTTAGTAAAAATTAAAATTTTAGCCCAGGTGGGCACACACCTAGAAAAGTGTTAGTAAAATTAAAATTTCTCGTGCAAGCACCTTCTGCAGAAAAGTGTTAGTAAAATTGAAATTTCATCTCAAATGGCGCACACGCACCGCAGAAAAGTGTTAATAAAATTGAAATTTCAGCCCAAGTGGGTGCAACACGACCTGGAAAAGTGTTAGTAAAAATTGAAATTTCAGCCCAGGTGGGCGCACACACCCTTCTGCAGAAAAGTGTTACTAAAAATTGAAATTTCAGCCTAGGTGGGCGCACACGCCCTTCTGCAGAAAAGTGTTAGTAAAAATTGAAATTTGGTGGGCGCACACGCACCGCAGAAAAGTGTTAGTAAAATTGAAATTTCGTAGGTGGGCACACACCTCTACGAAAAGTGTTAGTAAATTAAAATTTCAGCCCAGGTGGGCACACATGCCCTTCTGCAGAAAAGTGTTAGTAAAAATTGAAATTTCAGCCCAGGTGGGCGCACACGGCCTTTTGCAGAAAAGTGTTAGTAAAAATTAAAATTTCAGCCTAGGTGGGCGCACACGCACTTCTGCAGAAAAGTGTTAGTAAAAATTGAAATTTCAGCCCAGGTGGGCGCACACGCCCTTCTGTAGAAAAGTGTTAGTAAAAATTGAAATTTCAGCCTAGGTGGGCGCACATGCCCTTCTGTAGAAAAGTGTTATTAAAAATTGAAATTTTAGCCCAGGTGGGCGCACACGCCCTTCTGCAGTAAAACAGGGGCGTAGTTGCACTTCTGCGGTGACAATAGGGGTGTAGTTACATTTCTGCGGTGACAACAGGGGCGTAGTCGCCCTTCTGCGATGTGTTCCTGTAAAAACCTCAACAACAGCAAACGTAAAGTATGGGAACCTGTTTGTGGGTCCCACTGGACGTGCCATAAATGTATATCTTAGAATTTATCCTATTCTAGTGCATAAAATAATTCAAAATACGAATGATAAAAAAAACCAATGACACCTCAAAATTAGCCAAAAGAGAGTGACAAAACAAGAAGGAAAATAGATATCACAAGACACATGGTTTTACCTTCCTTACTGTTGATGTCTCTTTGATTGGCCTTTGCTTGGAATGATATGTGTGCTCCTTGATGGCTCTTGATGTGGCTAAAATGAGAGATTTTACTATGTGCTTGGATATGAATGCAAGTGAATGTAATTGAAGGCTAGATGAGTGCACAAAATGGCAGCATGTAGTTGCAAAATGACTAAGTGTTGAAAATGCCCTTGAGGAGGGGGTATTTATAGAGGATCTTGAATTCTCTAAAGAATTCAATGGTCAAAATTGATCCAATAAGGTCAAGATGAAGGGCTATGGTGGGTTGAGAACCCACAAGCCCTCACATCTTGACATGTGGAGGGTGAAGTGGCCAAGAGAATATGAGATGGAGATGAGTTGTCAAGAAGGTACATGAGGTGGAAAAATGACATGCACCTTGGGGAGTGAGGAGATTTCCACAAAAAATAATTTTTTGTCTCCAAGTGGGAGTGAAAGGGACTTTTGAAGAATTTTGGAATTCCTCAAAAATCTACATGAAAAAAGGAAAGGTGGTTGGGGATATAAATGTGAATTAAAAATTCACATTCTTAGGAGGATCTAGAGGATAAAAGGTGGGCTCCAAAAAGGTGGGACTTGGTCACATGTGGAGATTGTGACAAGTCCAAGGTTCTAGAAGCCTTGGAAAGACAAAATGTGAATTAAAAATTCACATGGGAAGGAGAGAGACATGGGATAAATAAATGAGAATTAAAAATTCTCATGGGAATGATTAAGCTTAATTAATCAGTAATTAGAAGATAAATGAGGATTAGAAGCCAACTTGCAAAAGTTGGAGGATGTGACACATCCTAATCAAGGACTAGGCATGTACACATCCCTAATGAAAAAATTAGGAGATGGATTAGGATTAGATGAAAATGACATGTGAGGAATTAAATAAATATAATATTTATTTAATTTATTTGATGAAAGAAGGATTAAGGAGGGTAAGGTATTTAATTATTAAATACCTTAGGGATTTGATAGAATTAAAGATATTAATTAAATAATAGTAATATTACTTAATTAACTCGGATAAGAGGATGTTTAGACGAAAAGTGATAAATTTGGATAAATTAAATGTCCAAATTTGGATGTCTACAATCATATATCAAACCCAAAAATGATTGTCCAATTTCTTATAAAATGATTAAAAAGGAATAATAGAACCTAAGACAATGCTAGACATAACATATATAGAGGAAGTTATAATTTGAAAACCAAGAATAATTCTAAATAGAAGGTAGCTTATTGTATAAGTTAGATTTTTTGCAATGAGGTTGACAGTGACTTGATTGATGTGAAAATACTAGTATTTAGCCTTGTGTTTTTTTTTATTGGATAAAGAAGAAAAAAATCAAATTACATCAGTGAGAAGACATTGCCAAATAGACCACCATCAAGTCATATACACAAGTAGCAAGACAAGTTGCTACAACAACAACAAAAATAATAAGTTGCTACCACCATTGCATAAAATAAAGAAGATAAAGCATTCTCATTACATAAAATAAAGTCTTCGAAGAAGATAATAGAACATCACTCATAACCAAAACTTGAACCATTAATCAACAACCATTTAGAAGGCGGTATAAGAAACTCAATGTCCAAAGGGTAGAATACTCTCCATAGCCTTCAAGAAGCAGTCTCCTTAGCAAGATGTCTATACGTCAACCAACTATAACTGTGCTTGAATATTGTAGATAGATATTTTAAGATCATTGTTAGTTTTTAAATAATCCTAGAGCAAAGCAATCAAATTTGTAACTTGTAAAGAGAGATTCTACAAAATTATTTGAACTTTAACTTTAAGAGGCTAAGAGATGCTGAAAAATATATCAATGCAATGAAACTTCCAAATGAATTTAAAGATGACCTGTTTGTATAGTTGAGTGAGGATATTATGGTGAGAGGAGACACCAAGGAGTGCTATTTTCCATGACCAAGTGTGATTGAAGAGGGTAGGAAGCAAAGAGAAAAGAGAATGCCACAAGTTCTGAGCATGAGAGCAAAACTAGAAAGCATGCTTTATAGACTCAAATTTAGCACATGAGGGACATGATAAAGGAGGATGGTGATGTAACGCCCGTCGTGCAAACCCCAGAGAACACACACATAATGCGGATAATTTTTTTTTAAAATAATAAAAGTAACATGTAACAACATTAAACCAAAATCACATAGCATAACACATAACATTAATACAATTGGTTCTCTGGGGCACGCGAGGTTACATTGCAACCACAAAACAAAATAAAGATAACGAAAACAACTTAACCATTTAATTTATGAAAACCATATACAATGATACAACCGATAGCCATGATGCGAGTATGATAAACATCGCATAAGTACATCCATGATAAATCTTTTAACAAGATCCAAACTAAACCTAACTATTACATCATTGTTCAATATTACATTACAATTTTCTTTGATACATGAATTACATTGAATTTCCCAACATGGGAATTGATATAAGAATAATGAACATGAAGTACAACTGATCACTGGTACAACTCCACTGCAGAAAGTTGAGAAAACACGACGCTAATGGGGAACCCAACGGGTGTGGAGCACGTTCCACCCAACCATGTGAATTACAAGTAACTCACCCCCCGTGCTCAGAGGTGACGAGGAAGTGAACCCGACCATGAATGTCAAACCGACTCAACACATTATGATACAAATCTAATACAACTCAAAGCATACGATGAACAACCAACAACATTCACAGATCACATGACAAGTTAAAACCAAGAAACTCATCACAATAACATGAAGTACTGTCAATAACAATCATTAAACAAATTCCCAAGAATTCAAAGAAACATCATAAGAGATAACATCCAGAGGCAACAACAACAAAGCACAAGGGTGTCAAGTGGAGAGTGTCATCGCATAGCTCTCATGGGATTTCCTGGCCCTTCCTCCAACTGAGGCACCGGCACCCATCTATGGATATCCTGGCCCTTCCTCCTAACTGAGGCGCCGACACCATAGGGTAGCTGATGCAGAGCCAATAGTCTCTCATGAGGACGAGACTCTGACTATGATGACCACGGCCTTCTCAGTCTATCACTAGTCTAGGGTAGCCCTAATGCATAGCCGAGGAATCCAAAGTTTTATTATCTTGTGTTTTTAGAACTACCCAACCCCCTAAATCTATTGTTTAGGTTATCACTTGTTTACTACTCTTTCGAGGGTTATCCTGGCCCTTCCTCATCCGAGGCGCCGGCGCCCACGAAGAGCCACTCTCCCTCCTATGACCCCTAACATATATCAAAACAGGCAAGGGTTGAACCATAACAAAATAACGAAGTACCAAAACAAGAACCATGCGAGGCATTAGCCTTCTCGCATCACTCATAACCAAAAAAATCTTACAACGCCGTTCAACCCTTCCTAACATAAACCATTAAGTATCAAGTCCCAAAGTATAACCAAGATGAAGAGAACATTAAAATTAAGCAAGCCTCTAGAACAAGGTTACAAAATCAACAACGAGTTCCCACATCGAAGAGTAAGTTTACAGTAATTAAATAGAAAACGACAACCGAATCACGCAATTTCATAACTTAAGGCAAACAATTAACTCCATTACACAAAACACTCTAATTTTGAGTCCATATGAAGAACACAACAAGTTAACAGTCCTATGTCAAAATAATTAATTCTTAACAAAGTACATCCGATAAATATAAAAAGAATACATGCAAAAACTCCAACCAAGGAACTCGAGAAACCATTGAGAATTAAAACATGCGATAACAATTTCACTATCATATCTAATTTATTTCAATTAATAACTCGTAAAAATTCCAACTTACAATTTTTATAAATACAATCAAATCCTTAACTTCTATACTTACAAACCATCTAAATTAATAAAACTTATTACAAAAATATTATATATATATATATATATAAATCTATATACATACTCACCTATATATATATATATCTACTAACACTTTTCTTTCTTATAATTCTCAAAAATCTTACAATAAACAAAAAGAATGTACTCATACCCAAATTATGAATATACACATTATATATATATATATAATAACTACTTAAAATATTTTAAATCAAATTATACTAAAGCAAATATATAACAATATATATTAATAAATATACACAAATTTAAATTTAAAACAACCGAATTTTAATAAACTCTAATAAATAATAAAAAAAATTTAAAAGAACAAAGCCCGCCCCACAAGGGACTGCTGGCAGTCCTACGGACTGCGCGCAGCAGTCCGTATGACTGCTGCGCCAGCAGTCCACGGACTGCTGTGCCAGTCCATGGCCTGGCGCAGGGGTAAGGGGAGGGGGTACGGCCTGCGCCGTCCCTCTCCTCTCCCATAATATAAAACATATATTTGATTTTTACAAAATTTAATTTATAAGTTTTATTTATTTATTTATTTTTTTGTTTATTCTTTTTGTTTAAAAATATAATTCCGTCCTGGTACGGACGCTGGTGAAAATGAGTTATACTTTTATTTTCAAGAGTAACAAATTTTTAACTATTTAAAACCGGACTTTTAATTTAAGAACAATAATATAAATATCTGTATATATATAATATTTATATATGTATATGAAAAATATATATATTTTTATATATATATACATATATATATATGCAGAGAAATATTTCTTCTGTGTAAAAACAACAATTCATACATTTAAGATAACAGAAAAATTATATATAATAATAGAATATTTCAAACTCATCAAAATAAAAAGATTGATATTTTTCCATAGTAAATAATAGAGACAAATTGGGCATATTCAAACGGATTTTAACATAATTTCTTTCTGTTTGTTGCAATGGAAATGATTTCAAATTTTGAAAATATAATTTTCTTTCAAAAGGGCCTATTTATTTCTTTATTTTCTTTCTCAGAGATATTATTTTTTTATCTAATTCTCAAAAGATTTTCTTTTAGAAGTAAAGATTGACTCAAAACACATTTCTATTCTTTTTGCAGATTCAAAAACAATTAAGAGGAAAGAGGGTGGAACCTGTAGTCCTACGCTCTCGAAAATCCGATGTTGACTGCCTGAATCCGATGACCTCAAAGAGCTCCTTGTTCATGCTTCCAAATCTCCTCTACAGAATTTTGCCCTCGAACTTGGATCCGATTCTTTGTTCAGAACTCTCCAGGAAAACACCAATAACAGATTGATAATCCCTTTCTAAAACTCCCCTCAAAATATAGCCAAGATCGAAAAATCTCTTTTCCCAGATTCAAAAATACATAACCCAAATACTTGTGCAACTTTCGTATCCCTCCTTCTCTCTGTGTGTCAAAACTTACAAAAATGCCTAATTAAATAAAAGATATTCTCCATTTCTTCCAAAAACTCTCAAAATCAAAAATAAAAGAAAACAATTCTTTAAAAGCCAGCTTTTTAATTAGATCTGTATTCTTATTCGTTCTCTCCACTTTTTTGTCTTTTCTTTTGTTTTATTGTTTTAATTTCTATTTTAACCACTTTCTTGCACATCACATTATCTATTTAATTTAAATAATTTATTCTAATAATTATCTTCAATCAGATAATTAATTAAAATAAATAACACACATTTAATATTTAATTATCATTTAATTGAAACACATGACTTTATAAAAATCAATAAAGCATTTAAATATTTTCATACAAATAAATCAACATTAAAATACACAATTATTATTCCCATTTAATTAACTAATTCACAACTTATAAAATATCGACATCAATTAAATAATCATAACTTATAAAATACCACATTAATCAAAATACGACAACACACAAAACACAAGCCACAAATGACGACAAATTCACAAAATACACAATACCAGACAAACGAGACGATCTGACATCATGGGACGGAAGGACTTCATCGTCACCTCTGTATCAACATTTAACCGTTGGGTTATTGGTGCTCGCCCTGTCCTGCCGAAGCAGGTGGAATTGAGACTTGTATCTGCAGTCCTGCATACAAACAAAGTTGTGTACATGTGCATATATACATATATATAAAACCGAAACATTAAATTAAAGTACTGCATTGTGAGAAGGAATCGCAACATAACAGGGCACTCGCAAACGAGTGATGCCATATTGTCCTTCATCACACCTATTCTAACAATTATAATCAACTGATAAAATAACATTTCTAAACTAACAATTCATCTCATGACATATCTAGTTAAATCACTGCATCATAATATAATTCTGAAAATGAACTAACATCTAACCAACCACAATGTCAAATGAAATAATCAAATCCTCAAGTGCATAAACATAATCACCAACAGTCTACTAATGGAATACAACATCCTCAAATGTCTAACTATCCAACTCAAACAATATCATCATCGTCGCAAGTAGCAAACAACCGCATTGAAAAATACCAAATCCTACCAGTAAGAGGAGGGGTATTACATCCTCCCCCTCTTAAAATCGGCTTACTCCTGGAAGCCGGTAAACAAACGAAAATAAGATTCCCTAATACGGGAGGCATCCACCCACACCGAGACGGTGAACTAATCACCAATAAAGAATAGAATCAAGCTCACACATAAGAGTAAGAAATAATAATACAAGTATTAGTAATATGGGGGTATTACATCCTCCCCCCCAAGGATATGGCTTACTCCAGGAAGCCATTAAATAGATAAGAGTAAGCACACCACAAACATGCAGAGCTCACGCCAAAACCACACACATAACTAACCTCACAGGAAACCACATCACACAATGACACAAGGGTTTATACTGCATCCCTGATAGGAAGGATATCGGTGCATTGCGCACTACACCGAGGGTCCTATCCTTTCCATCAGTTTCCTGCACCATTGCCCTGAGACCGACTAACGGAAGAAACTTAGGTTCACAACAAACACAACAAAACAAATGAAGCTCTAGACTCAAAGGACTAAACGCAAGGTTACATAGTGAGCACACATCGTGCCCAGTGTATGAACCTAGGCTCTGATACCAAGTTGTAATGCCCGTCGTGCAAACCCCAGAGAACACACACATAATGCGGATAATTTTTTTTTAAAATAATAAAAGTAACATGTAACAACATTAAACCAAAATCACATAGCATAACACATAACATTAATACACTTGGTTCTCTGGGGCACGCGAGGTTACATTGCAACCACAAAACAAAATAAAGATAACGAAAACAACTTAACCATTTAATTTATGAAAACCATATACAATGATACAACCAATAGCTATGATGCGAGTATGATAAACATCGCATAAGTACATCCATGATAAATCTTTTAACAAGATCCAAACTAAACCTAACTATTACATCATTGTTCAATATTACATTACAATTTTCTTTGATACATGAATTACATTGAATTTCCCAACATGGGAATTGATATAAGAATAATGAACATGAAGTACAACTGATCACTGGTACAACTCCACTGCGGAAAGCTGAGAAAACACGACGCTGATGGGGAACCCAATGGGTGCGGAGCACGTTCCACCCAACCATGTGAATTACAAGTAACTCACCCCCCATGCTCAGAGGTGACGAGGAAGTGAACCCGACCATGAATGTCAAACCGACTCAACACATTATGATACAAATCTAATACAACTCAAAGCATACGATGAACAACCAACAACATTCACAGATCACATGACAAGTTAAAACCAAGAAACTCATCACAATAACATGAAGTACTGTCAATAACAATCATTAAACAAATTCCCAAGAATTCAAAGAAACATCATAAGAGATAACATCCAGAGGCAACAACAATAAAGCACAAGGGTGTCAAGTGGAGAGTGTCATCGCATAGCTCTCATGGGATTTCCTGGCCCTTCCTCCAACTGAGGCGCCGACACCCATCTATGGATATCCTGGCCCTTCCTCCTAACTGAGGCGCCGACACCATAGGGTAGCTGATGCGGAGCCAATAGTCTCTCATGAGGACGAGACTCTGACTATGCTGACCACGGCCTTCTCAGTCTATCACTAGTCTAGGGTAGCCCTAATGCATAGCCGAGGAATCCAAAGTTTTATTATCTTGTGTTTTTAGAACTACCCAACCCCCTAAATCTATTGTTTAGGTTATCACTTGTTTACTACTCTTTCGAGGGTTATCCTGGCCCTTCCTCATCCGAGGCGCCGGCGCCCACAAAGAGCCACTCTCCCTCCTATGACCCCTAACATATCTCAAAACAGGCAAGGGTTGAACCATAACAAAATAACGAAGTACCAAAACAAGAACCATTGGAGGCATTAGCCTTCTCGCATCACTCATAACCAAAAAAATCTTACAACGCCGTTCAACCCTTCCTAACATAAACCATTAAGTATCAAGTCCCAAAGTATAACCAAGATGAAGAGAACATTAAAATTAAGCAAGCCTCTAGAACAAGGTTACAAAATCAACAACGGATTCCCACATCGAAGAGTAAGTTTACAGTAATTAAATAGAAAACGACAACCGAATCACGCAATTTCATAACTTAAGGCAAACAATTAACTCCATTACACAAAACACTCTAATTCTGAGTCCATATGAAGAACACAACAAGTTAACAATCCTATGTCAAAATAATTAATTCTTAACAAAGTACATCCGATAAATATAAAAAGAATACATGCAAAAACTCCAACCAAGGAACTCGAGAAACCATTGAGAATTAAAACATGCGATAACAATTTCACTATCATATCTAATTTATTTCAATTAATAACTCGTAAAAATTCCAACTTACAATTTTTATAAATACAATCAAATCCTTAACTTCTATACTTACAAACCAGCTAAATTAATAAAATTTGATGGCTGACCATATTCCATTTTGCACTTGTAGTTCCACTTGACATTGAGTCGAGGTGAAAGCAAAATTGAGGGGAGCAATTGTCTATAGATGGTTTTGAGAGGAAAGAAGCAAATATTATGTTTATTAAGCCATTTCCAATCTTTCAAAAAGTTAGAATGACAAGGACAGGATAGAAGACAAAAAGATTACAGGGAACAAGTTATTGTATTTGAAGAAGAGGTTGTTTAGTGAGAGATGTCAAGTGGAACTCAGTTCATAATTGTTGCCAAGACTTCTAGTTGAAGCTAATGGGATCCCATAAATCATGAAAAATTTGAACTCCCTTTTTGAAAAGATTCTTTCCTTTAAAACTTTTAATAGCCCCAAGGCGTTTTCCATCTTGCTGAATTAAATGATTCCACCATATGGAAAAGTTTGCAAAGTTGAGGCCGTGACTAAAGGATTGATCATACCAAACCAACTTCTTCAAGGTGATTTTCCATGCATTCCAAATAGAGTTGACAGGAGCAAACCTATTAGTCTTGAAATAGGGGGCCAAAAGGAGCTTATCATTCCACTTGACCTCTTGTCAGGCATGGTTGGCAGTTGCAGATTTAATGTGGAATTGAACTAAATGTTTCCAAGGAGCCTCTCCTTCTAAATCTCACACAATCCATTTGTTGGTGAGACAAATGCCCTGAGTGTAAGGGTCAATAATCCCCAAACCACCTCTATTCTTTGGCCGAATGCAATGTAACCAAGATGTGGTAGGAGAGCCCTTCTTGTTTCCCCGTTTGGCCCAAATAAACCTCCTAATCAGTTGAGTGAGTTGGTTATAGCAATTTTTAGATGAGAGCCAACACAATGAGATGTGCACATGACTCGCCAAGGGTAAACCCACAAAAGTGGTTTACAATTCTAGTGAGGAAGGAAAGTTTGCAAAAAATGACCCCATGCAAAAGATTTTGGATTTTGGGGGTGCAAACAAACTTTTGGTTCAAGCAAACCCAAAGGGGGTTCACTAGAACCCTGGTTCAAGCGAACCCATTAAATGGATGTCCCACCATTCCCGGGAGAAAACAAAAAAAACCTGTGAAAATGGGGTTCACTTGAACTCCCCTTTTCCCACCTTCTCACCCTCTGGCACCAAAAAACTCTAGAATTTTTTCCTTTGAAGCTTGAGTTGAGGATGAAAATGGAGGAGACTTCATAGACCCAACTGGATGATGGTAGTCCTTAGAATGAACTATCCAACAAATACAATTTTAATATGTTTTGGTTTTATTATGTATTTGTTTTTTTAGTTTTATTAAACATAGGTTTTTCACTGAAAATCAAGCTCTCTATTCTGCACATGTGGAAAAATAGCAGATTATCATTTTTTTTTGAAAAATATGAGTGCACTAGATATGGAAGTCCTTGATCCAACAAAAAAATTGAATTTCGATACATACAAAAAAATTTACGTTGTATACAATCCACCTATGTCTGAATTGTAATTGGTTCGACTTCAAAACTTGATTAAGGAAAAAATATTCCATAAAACACTATGAAACCAATTGGAAGCACTAGATATCATAGTTACAAATCTAAATTAAAAAAAAATAGAATGTTATCCTTCATGGAAAAAAAGTTATGTTGTCTATGGTGAGCATCACTCCTTAAAAATGGTGTTCATTGAAAAAAACTAATTTTGGAAGGAGATGGAAAAAGAAGTGCAATCTAATTCCAAATTTTTTGAAAAAAATATATTTAGAATCTACAGACAAAATGTCACAAATCACTAGTTTGCATCATCTTCAAATTCATCACAGTTTAGCCGCTATAGGTGCCCAAAAGTGAAGATTTAGTTAGAAAAAACTATTTTAGTGTCCAATTTGGCCAAAAATTGTAAACCAGTATTGTGGGATCACCCCCAAGAGGATTTTATTGGCAATTTGGATGCAACCAACCATGGAAAGGAACCGATTAGTCCAACTCAAAAGTTTTCCTTTGAATTTGGTCATAAACCAGTTCCACATATCCTTGAGGGAGACACCAATCCCAAAGGGAAGACCAAGGTATTTAGTGATTGTACCATGTTTAATCTCATACCATTCACCAGGGATCCAAGGGGGATGTGGGGAAGGATGAGTCATAATGAATTCAGTGTTATTCATGGCAAGCTTGGATCCCGAGATAGTGCAAAATAGATCCAAAACATCAAGAGTATTAGTTACTTCATCTACTTAATTTTGAATAAACATGCTATCATCAACAAAATGGGAGTTAAGTGCTTTGACATTACTAGGTAAAGAAATCCCATGAATAAGCTTAGAAGCGCATGCATGCTGAAAGAGGTAGCCAAGGGCATCAACAACTAGAACATAAAGGAATGGTGCTATAGGGTAGCCTTGGCATATAAATTTTTGTAAAGGGAATTGGGGGGAAAGGGCTCCATTGACAACAACTCTCACATTGGCATCAATGAACAACATTTTAATATGCTCTCGAATTTTGGTTCCAAAACCTAGCCATTTTAGCATGTTGAGAATGAAAGGCCAGTGGATGCGATCATAAGCTTTATCAAAATCGGGTTTGATGATTAGATCATCTTGAGCAGATTGTTGAGCCCATTCAATAGTCTCCCAAGCCAACACCAAATTGTCAAGAACAAATCTGTGACCCCAAAAACTAGTTTGTTCTGGCCTAACAATCTCCTGGGTTATATACTTTATTCGACGAGCCAAGACTTTGGCAATAATTTTATATGAGGTGTTAAGAAGGGTAATAGGCTGCCATCCATTCACATGTCTTATTTTTGCCTTTGGGGAGGAGTTTGCATACTTAGCCTTGTTGATATGGCCTTCATTGTGGGAGGGTGTTTGCATAAGAGGAAACAACTCTATGCAATGTGGTTGATAAGTGAATTGATTGTTGTGAAGATATTGAAACCTTAGCCATGTTGATATGACCTTCATTGTAGAGGGTGTTTGAATAAAAGGAAATAACTCTAGAATTAAGATCTAATTTGTTTAGGTGTCCTATCATTTTCTAAATTATCTCTCTTTATTCTTAGTTGCAAGGGTTTCCCAAAGAATATATGAGGATCATCAACCATTTGGATGAGTCTCTTTGTTCTCAGTTGCAAAGGTTCCCCAAAGAACATGTGAAGATCATCAACCATTTAGATGAGATTAAATTTCAAATTTCGTAGCTCCATGAAAAGGATATCCTTTGTTCTATGCAGCTCCAAAGTACGCTGAAGTTTAATCTTATTCTTCTATTGCGACACTTCCAAAACTCTTTTTTGTATTGTTAGTGTCTAGACTGCAGACACGATGTTTGCCTTGCTTCAATCCCATTTTATATCTATTATAATATAGGATCTAAGCGCAATGAAAAATTAATGGGATTCTTATTAATATGCCAATTCCCTAGTTACATGTGCAGACGAAGGAACTTGACTAATCTGAGTAGTGGAAGAGAAAAGCTAACCAGGGCAAGGGCCCTGCATTAGACTCACAACCACAAAAAATGAGCAGACACCATTCCAAATGAAACCCACCTTAGTTTCCTCACCCTCCTGCCATATTCTCAGCTTTCCACACCATGCCGACTCACGTGTCGAGATATCCTTTTTGTCCGGTCGAGACATGAAAAATGTAGGATCTTGTTTTTCTACTAACACCAACTTTTGTACTTCTCCTTCCAGTCACCGTCTCTTGCATTTAGTTCATGGATCTACTACAGATCCGTCCTTGGATCACAACTATTCTATCCTTCCTCTGCAACAGACCATAGATCCAGTGTTATAAGACATTTTGAACGTTAGATTTGAAACTTCACGCACAAGTACGAGTTCCTCTCTAGACGTTTCTTCTCATTGGCTTTTCGCATCATGAGACATCAAATCTTGTGGCTTCTTGAGCCTTGACCATCCCTTTGGTTTGCCACCCATTAAAGGCATCCAGCGCCAGTCTCGTTCTCGCCACAATTGATACATCTAATCTTAGGTAATACAACCGTCGAGGTTGTTCCCTCTCCTCGAAATGGTGTTTTCCCCAATCTCCATGCCGATTCTAGTCGTGGCACGTATCCCTCTGCATCCATTGCCGATGGGCCCCTTCTCTCTTCAAACTAGTTTCTTATTTGGCCTAGATAATATCCCCTCATGTGGGTCAATCTAGTTATTAGTTCCTTTAGGAATTATAGCGGAGGCTAGAAACATTAAACGGTGATTAAACTTCTCTTAATCAGCCAATCAAAACATGGGGATTTTTTTGCATAGATTTATTTTAAACTATAGTCATGAAAAGTTGCAAGTTTTTTAACCAAAATTTTTATGCAAAATATTTTGGTAGTCTTTGATTCGCACTGCAGATGGGTTATAGGGGTATTTGCAACTTCTAATACAAGAGACCACACGATTTTTGAGGAGGCTCCTACAAATTGTCAGTGGTTGAAATAGCTGGCGATTAGGGTTATGTTAACGATTTTCCATGTTTGCAGTGTTCGCACCCAAGGGGAAATGTGGCTGGTTTGTGTGGCGTTCATTCAGAGTCCCAGCGTTTTTATCTCCTCTCCATCAACGACTTCAATATCCTGGATTATGGTTGGGATGACTTCACATTTATCAATGCCATGCAACTTATTTCCCTGGACAGTTGGCAATTAGGGTTTCCCGCAATGTTAATGAGCTTGGTAGCAGGTTGCATGCAGGGGAGACGTGGCTGGTTTCGAGGGCATTGGTTGCTGCAGTCAATGACGAGGGTATTAAGATATATGGATGCAAAACATTCTCTCCAGGTTACCGTATGTGCTGGAGTTTTTTATCGGTTGCTGAAAAGGTCAGGGTTGTGTGGATTTGGATCTGTTACCTTTGTTGCTGGGTAAGACAATCAACCCTCTTTGTTTTTGTACAATAGAAGCATATATTTTTGATTCTGTAATATGAAAAGTTATACATTTTGAACTTTAACCATGGCCAACACAGTCTAAATCATTAGGAATTTCATAAACATTTATGTGCATGGAAGATTATTTGAAGACAGTAGCATATATTTTTTATTTTGTAATATGAAAAGTTGTACATTTTGAATTTTAATCACAGCCAGACCCAATCTGAAACATGCTGGAGCAAATTATAGTTTGTAATTGTCAGGCAATGTTCAAAGTTTATTATCTGTTCTTTACATAGATTAAATCACTTTTCTCTTAGACTATTTTTTGGGATAATGCTTTATTTTATAGATATTGATTGTTGTTCTCTATGACAAAGATCTATCAGACAATTATCTTAGCAGTTCAATACCTAAAGAATTTGGTTTGATGCCTATCTTGATAAATTTGTAAGTTCTCTAGATGTTTTCCTCATATTAGGTCGGATTTGAAATGTTGCCCTCTACATGGCAAATTGTAATAGACACAAGGCATGCCCATAAGTTTTTGGAAATTTCTCTCTATTTTTGTGTCATACTATAGAATGTTAATATTTCCATCCCAACACTCTACATGTCTAGTGCAAACAAGAACCATCCTTAGCATGGTAAGCACAATTCAAGGGATATGGATTCCCCTATTGTAATTTCTCTTACAATAAGTAGACACAGTGAAATTGTCAGAGTCCTAAATGTAGCCTAAAAGCTATATAGGGTAACCAAGCTCGCAACCTATTTTTTGCAATCTAACTGCTAATTTGCTTTTTAGCCCTGTTGGGTTATAGACTAGCTTTACAAGTACTTAGAGATTTAAAAAAAATGGATTATTATAATATTGATTAGTCCATAGGAGTAAAAATTGTGATATGTATCCCATACTGTACTATTTTGAGCCACTAAACAACACAACAACCCAAAATTTGACCCCTAAAAGCCACCATTACTCTCTTTGAAACAAAGGTGAATTAACTTGTCAACTATGGAATCACATGTAGACTTTTAGCAAAATATCCTTGCCATTTTGTTAATGCATACTGTTTCTATCTTTTTTTTACCCTCATTTTCACATTCACGAGGAATGTCAGAGGATAAGGAGACCACAACTACTTAAGGGCAGAAAAATCATTTTTTTAGTTTTTCATGTATCTATTGAGTTTTCCTATTTTAAACCCAGGTAAGTGAATTTGATTTACACATTTTTCATGCTCATAATGTTGTCTAAATGGAAAAATAATCTAGATTATTCAATTTACTAAACTGTCTTTTTAGATTTTTATTCCGAGATCAGAGTCATGACCTAATTGCCAAGTTTGGGTTTACTGCTGAATTTGATTGGTTGAGATCTGTTACATACCAAATTGCTATTTAGTATCTTCGCATTTTCCTTAAGAGTCAAGTAAGATATTATCTTGTTTTTATTTTCAATTTATCATCTTAATATTTATATATTTTAACTTGACATTATAGCTAATATATTTTATTGATGGCTATCTTCTACAATATTTTCTTTTGTCAAGCATTGAGTACAGTGTTTGCACTTATTTATTTTTGAATGATATTTGAAATTTATTTAGTTACTTTGAATCTGATAAAAGTCCTTAGTTTAGCATTGTTTCATTAAAGATGCTAAGCCTGATTGTTTCTTTGAAGAACAAATTCTTTTCTGCATACATTATCATGTGTATATATCGCTTAACCATTGCTAAACTCACAATAATAAACTTTGTAATCATGTCATGTCCACTTTTGTGAATATGGAATGTGCTCTACACCATGCAATGAGTAAGCTTGGAATAATTCTTTCTGTATAGTTTTATTCTTCAATACCTTTACATGTTTTATAATCTATATCGCTTCCTTAATATGCTACTTTTACTCTTTACGCTATTCTCTTTCTAGCTAGTTTTCTTGTAAATTGCATTTCTATTGCATTCTGTTTTTACAAAGCATTTCTTGCATGTTTACTAGGAAATTGTAGTATACAAATAGGAATCATGTCCGTGTCCCTGTACCCACAATATTTGGTGATTACATTTATATTTAATTTAGCCATGCCTTTCTTTATTTACTCATCTTAATTTTAATGGCATCCTTATTTCTAATTTTGTATTGGCACTTGTATTGCCATTTCTCAAGTGCACAGTCTCTTTATTGTCACAACTAATCCACACATCTCTAGCATAGCGATAAGCAGACATAGTAAAATTGTCAAGACTGTGATATGAAACGTTGATGGTCAAAACACTAACATAATCGAAGCCAAAAGCTAAATTGAACAACATGATGGATCAACCATTTCCTCTGCTTGATCAACATTGCTTGCAATATTCTGTAAAGATACCTCTGTGAGCCAATATGTTTATGACTACCTTCTCATTAGTTCCAAATCTTTGAAAGAAACCAAAACAATAGTTCAACACATTACATGCCATTAGGTGAGAAATAAAACCATAGATTCACTTAATACATATGCTCTAAAATTCTTGAGTCTTCATTATCTGTTTAGTAGACTTTTTTCCCAGGTAGTGTCTGGTTTTTCAAGGATGAACCTAAATGATGAGGATGTAATTTCAAAGGCATGAATACCAACCTTTTTTCCTCTATCATTTGAGCAATGATTGTAATCACATGCTCATATGCACACATTAATAAATATTGAAACATTTGAAACAAATGTTTGTCATCGGCTAACATAAATTGCCTGGTAGAGTTTAATTTATTATTTCCTCAAAATTTATGATGGTTTTAAGTTGTTGACTATGTTCAAATGTTTTCAGTAGCAAGATACATATAATTATATAACTCTTATGTTATTTGCTTAAATTCTTGCACAATGTAAGGAAACAGATACACTTTCCTTGCTTTAATGATACCTTTCTCTTTTTTACTAAAAAATACAAATATGGTGTAAATTTGGCTGCATTAAGTGAACATTTGAGAATAAGAGCTGATTTCCAATTACAACCAACAAAAAACAATATGTAGAGTTCTATTAGTCTTATGATATTTTGTATTAATGTTAGACTAGTATATTTCCTTTCAATGTTATGAAAACATGCTTTTGTTTCCTTGATTTAAGATTTAGTGGCAATGTGAACATTTTAAAAATTTCCTACTTTAGCTCTATACCTTGGAACATTGCAATAGAAATTGAAAATACAATACAAAACCAAATGAGACCAGAACTGTTCTTACACAATAGAAATTGAAAATACAATACAAAACCAAACCAGACCAGAACTGTTCTTACACACTTTGGCAGGAACTTCGCACACCTTAATCTAGTGAATAAACATTGGTCAATTTTGGTCATGTCCCTTTGTATTCGATTAGCATTTCTGCTAAACGAATAATTTTCCAATACAACTTCCATTGTCGCTTATTATCTTGAGTATATTTGGTCTACAAATTTTGTACTCCCTCTAGAGCAAAGGGTTCCATACACGACAAGCTAATGCTAAACTTGTCTTATTAATTGTTCCCATTGTTACTATATGATGGACAAGATGAAAACAAAATTGGTCTTGAGAAAATCATTAGAGAATGTCATAGATGTAGAGAACTATAAACCCATTGGCAGTGATCTATTAGAGCTATCAATTGACATAGTATTGGCATACAATAACATGTTCAAGTTAAAACCATTTGCCTACAACATAGGCGATTGTCTTTTTGATTCGTTCCAGTTGTTGTTACATATGCAATACACTTCTCTGCAACTACAAAATGGAATTATTAACTACTTTATCAATTGCCTAAAAAATAAAGATCATGATGCTTTATTATTGTACGACCTTGAACTAGACCCACATACATTGTCTAGATTACATGGAGTGCATGGAGTCAGTGATGTTGATACATATTTATGACGTATGTGGTTGTCAGCAATTCAAAAACCAAACTGTAATGAATATGGCCTTCGAGGGGATGTGTTTTGTATTAAGTGGCTAGCAAAATGGCTGAATATTGGAATATGTATCTGGTCTTCAACAACAAAAACAAAGTACTTGCATTTCAATGAGGGGTCACAAAATAATACATATTCTATCTTGTTCCATGATTAAAACCCTGAACAAGGACATTTTGAACCACTTATTAACAAAAAAAGAACTCTGCTCTAGGCACAGACTCACCAAGGTCAAATGTCAAACACACTTTTAGAATCAGCTAAGAGTTTTGCAAAAGGCAGTTTAGTTCGTACATTGTCTAGCTTGTGCAAAAATGCATTGTCAATATCAGATTGTGGAGACAGTCTTTTCAATACAGTTGCTACTTTGACAAACAATGAATATGATAGTCAATGTCTTAGACAATACATGGCTCAGTCCTTTTGCAATGCAATACTCCGTGGAGACAAAGTCGCACTGAATTGTATCGATTCATGTATCAAATCTTACTTGACCATTAGCGATATCCCAAGTTGGGAAGCATTTATTACAAAGGTTGGATAGCCATACGAACAAAGCAGAATTGAAGTAGATTTTTATTTTGAATGGCTATCCTACATTTTGCAAGTAAAGATGAAAATTTGGTCAACGACCAGTAACATGTGTATAAAAGAGTATTGCAAATGTGTCAGGCCCACCAAAGTATACAATATCATGTGTCACCAAGTCAATGACATGCATACACACTATATGCCATATGGAGTAGACATTATTATGGCAACTGGCGGTAATGTTGGACAACCAAAAACAACACTAGTTTCAGCAACACAAAAGATCAGTATCCACAAATTGAAACAAACCATTTGAAAGAATCCACATGTACAGATTAACACCTCCATAAGGTTATCAAATACCTCTAAAAAGATGTGCCATGATCTGAAACCTATTGGTAGCAGCCAACATGTACAATTTGACACTATTGCACAATCGAAAAATTTCTTTAATCAAATCTCCCATGACTCACTTCGAAAAGTAAAGCGGCAAATGCGTGAAACAACTAAAATTCAATGCATACAAAATTCAACAAAGAGACAAAAGACAATAGTAGAATCTTATATGGCAAAAATTCAAGACACGCCAAAACATGTGTGTGCAATTTGCCAACGGCTCCATTTCAAGAAAAACATAAAAAAACTTACACAAAAAACAAGAGACGCATATGAATTACTATTATCAAAGAAAAAACACTTTCTTGGAAACAAGATATGCAAGTTTTGTTCTCAAAATTTGCTACAAAACATAAAACCACCATATGGAACCCCAAAACAGATCAGAAGAAACAATCCATTACGACACACAACTATGCTTTTAGAACTTGAAGAAAGGCTGGTGGCACTTCGAATTGCATTTGCACAGATATGGCAACTGGGACACAAGAGGGCTCAAATTGGATTATCTGGAACCATTATCAATGTGCCAACTAACATTAACATCATACAAACAGTATTGCCACGATCATATAATGAAACATGGACAGTTGTTGTTGCATTAAAGAGACGTTTGCAATACACAAATGCGTATCAAAAGGGGAGAGTGTGACCAAATACTATTATGAATGCTCTCAATGAATTGTGCAAAACAACACTATACAAAATTCACAATGTAAAATTGAACAAAAAGTGGCATGAGCATTTCTACCCTTTACAAGAACAGTTCCTTGATGATGTCGAGTCTTCATCAACTGACGACGACAATGAAATTGACAATGCAACAGAGATTGAAATAGACAGTTTGATACATGGGTTTACTGAGTCAAGAACTATACATTCTCTCCAAGACAAAGTAATAGAGATTGCACTAGCGGAAGGAAAAAAACCCCTAGGAATGTTCCAAGATAAATATGCAGAGGAGATGAACTTCCCCACACTTTTTTTTGGGTAGTCATGTGACGAGGCAAATGAAAAAGACTCTCATATCAAAAAATCACCCAATGGGAATTGTAAAATTCAAATCGATCATTTTCCTATCATACAACTAATTTATTTTTCAAAACTATCAAAATAATAATTGGCCAGGTCTTCTCTACCATATGGATACAAATTTGCAAGGGGAAACTACGGGGCAGAACTCTACTAGCAAAAGATGTCAAGTACAAACCAAATCTTGAAAAAATATTGGGATCAGATATTGGATATACAGATTTAAAAAAAAAAAGAAATTCACTAGACTATTTGCAATATCTTAAGAAGAATGTTTTTGCAATGATATGACAATTAGGACCACCAACCTTCTTTGTGACATTCACTAGTGCAAAGCAAAATTGGACACCATTAACAAAAACATTGGAAGAGTTGTACATATCACATTACACAGGGTCGAGCCAAACACAATCTAATTCACCTCCCGACATTGACATTTTCTCTCTAATAAGAAAGGATCCAGTCAGTTGTACACACTATTACAAACATAGAATTAATGCAATGAAAAGATTGCTATGTTAAGATGAAACCTTCTTTGGAAAGGTATTGGACTACTTCTTAGTTACAAAATTCCAAAACCGAGGCAATGAACATGATCATTTTATGCTATGGGTTAAAGATGCACCAGTCTATGGAAAACATAACAATGCCACCATTCAACAATTTGTAGACAAATATATAACTTGTAATACAAAAAGTTTAGATGGTCAAATAGCCAAATTACATACACATCATCACACTAGACAATGTAGAATCATAAAACGGAAAAAGTGTCACTTTGGTTTCCCACAACCACCTATGAAAGCAACAACAATACTTGAACCATGTATTAACAAAGAACAACGCAATATGCATATTGCTAAGAAACTATATTAAACTTTGGAGACTTCAAGTTATGATTCTTCTGTATCATTTGAAGATTTCTTGGAAAACATAAACATGACTGAAGACGAATACATACAAGCAATACGATCTACATTGGTTAGGCCAACATTGTTCTTAAAAAGAAAACCAACTCACATATGGAATAATTCATTTGCAACCCATATTCCGTATTTGTGGTAAGAAAATACAGATGCACAATTTGTTCTCAATGCATATGTTGTAGCAACATACTATAGCTCCTACATGACAAAATTTAATAAATCAATGACAAAAGCATTCAATAAGATACGCATAGACCATAGGCAACATAACATTGATGCCATTAATATGTTAACAAAACTTGGCAATGCCTTGATCAATTTACAACAAATGTTTTCTCAACAGGCCGTACACATTGTGCTTTCACTTCCACTTGACTATAGTTCACAAAAAATGTAAATTCATAGACACTTCTGATCCTGAAAATCACACATTTATTTTAAAGTCTTCCAAATTTCTGAGCAATGAACCAGATGAGTCACAAAATATTGCTTGCAAAACCTTGATTGACCATTACATTGCACGTCCTCAAGCATTGACCAACATTTGTTTGGCATAATTTGTTGCAGAATACACAATAGGAAAAGGGAAATTAACACGATGAACCAAACCATAGATTATCAAATTTATCAAGTACAATAGGCATGTTGACATTGAAAACTACTATAGGGAGAAACTTCTGCTATATGTTCCTTTCTCTGTTAACGAGAACACATTGAAACAAGACTTTGCAACATGGCAACATGCTTTTGCTAACAATTAAAAGACAATACAACTTAACGAAGAAAAGTATACGTACAATGTAAATGAATTGTGGGGTGACATTGACGATGCTATTATTGATGACAACATTGATGATGACAACTATAATGATCAACACAAAACACAAAAACAAAATTGCAGAGTCTGCAAAGAGTACAACTTAAAAGTAGATTTAGACACACTACGACATAATGTGTACACAAAGAAAATAGTAAGACCGCTTGAAATAGCTACACATCCACATTTACTTGACAACATAGAGTATTACAATGTTCACAAAATGTTGAACATAGAACAACAAGCCATAGTGAAGGACATTTTAATGAAAAAACAACGAAAAAATCTTCAGCCATTGCATCTATTCTTAACAGGAGGAGCTGGCACAGGGAAAACCTTTACTGCAAAAGCAATATACCAAGGCCTTCTTCGTATATACAATAACTCAATTGATAGTGACCCAGACAAGACAAAGGGCTTGTTACTTGCATATACAGGAAAAGCAACTTCTAACATAGGGGGTACAACATTGCACTCTGCACTTCTCTTGCCATTAACGAAATGTACTTACGTTCCCTTGAGCTCAGAAAGATTAGATGCATTGGAAAAACAATATGAAAAATTGCATATTAGTGTCATAGATGAGATCTCCCTAATTGGAGCAAGATTGCTACATTCCATAGGTAAAAGGTTGCATGAAATAATGCAAACACCTGCTAAACATTTTGGTGGGTTGGACAATATTTTTTGTGGTGATTTCTACCAAGCAGAACCTATACATGATTGTCCAGTGTTTCAAAGTCCACCAATGGATACATAGCTAATACCATATGACTTTTGGCAACAAAATGTCAAATGCTACAACTTACAAACAACCATGAGGTAAAAAAATCAAATTTTTATCACGATCCTTAATAAAATATGTACAAGTTCCTAGATAGAGACAAACATAGCATACTTGAATAAAAAATGCTTATGCCCTCCACCTACAGACCCATCATTCCCATTCCTTTTTTACAAAAAAAAGGATGTCAATGCACACAACCAAAATATATTATCTGCTATGCTGGACAACTAGTTACAATAGATGCAATTGATGAACAAGACAACTCTGTTGAGATAGAACAATTGCACAAACATACTGAAGCTTTGGAAAATCAAATAATGTTAAAAGAAGACATATTGGTTGAGATCTATGGTGGGAACTATGACATACAGGATGGTCTTGTCAATGAATTAGATGGGAAATTCAAAGCATATACACGAACTACTAACATAGATATCATTTGGGTTCAATTCAATGATCTTCATGTTGGAAAATGTCAAGTTGCAAAATTAACACATGTTAACCAAACATATGTCGACAATGGATGGGTGTCAATTCTTCGAGTTGCGAGACCACTCCAAAAACTAGCTACTACACAAAAGAGAACTATTAGAAAACAATTCCCACTACAACTAGCATGCGCCCGAACAATACATAGAGCACAAGGGCTCACTATGCATGGTGTTGCATTTGACCCTTCTGGTGTGCACCAACACAAGTTAACATACACAACTTTGTCTCAAACATCAAGCATTGAAACACTTTTTCTATTAAACCCTCTAACACCAAAGAAATTTAAGGTCAAACCAACAATTGTGCAAGAAATGGAACGACTAGAAACAATTGCTAGTTGGACTCTTCAAAACAACATTCATTATAAAAAACATATATCATGTATTACACTATCTACATTGAACACTCGCCATTTCCAATTGCATAAACAAGACATCTTACATGACAAAGACTTAATGTCATCAGGCATTATATGTCTACAAGAAACCCACTTGAAAACATTGGCAGCAGACAATCCACTACCAAACTACAATTGCTTTGTAACATACCATGTGCATGGTATAATGACTTGTGTTAGAAAAACATACACGTGTTGAACACAATACCTTTAACACTTGAAATTGTTGAAGCAATGTTGCTTTCATTTATACTCAATGGAGAAACACATTTTAGTTGTAATGTTTATGCCAAACCAACAACATCACTTAAAAATATCATAAACATTATCCAAAATGCAATGGCAATTGTTCCTAGCCATGACATCATATATATTGCAGGTGACTTCACCATTAACATTTCCACATATACAAAAACTGTCCATATGTTTAAACAACACATACAAATACACAACTTGCACTTGTTACTTGAAGAAGTCGACCATTTGTGAAATACCATTATTGATCACATTTGGACAAACAACAATGCACAAACAACTAAAAGTTAAAGGATAGAAGCATATTGGACTGATGATGACATTCTTCTAACTCACATTGATAGCATTGTTTAAACAAGGTATACATTTTCCCACAACTAAACATGAATAGCAATTTTGCTTCAGGCAATGTGTAATTCTCTGCTTAGATCATTGGCTTGCTCAATGTTGAACACTATAAACTCATATGACAAAATCTTAAATAAACACTGTTTTGTAGGTGAGTACACAACATGAATACCAGCAAGGGAACTTCCTTAGCTTCGGTTCCTTCAAAACAAGAACATGTGGCAAAAAAAGAGTAAAGTATCTAGCAAATATCAACAAACTATTTACTTGAAAAATAATCTGTTGAACATTTTTACTTTAGTGGTGCTCTTGTTTCCTTCCCTAACTATCACTGTTCTCCTTTTGCAGATTCTCCAAGCA
This sequence comes from Sequoia sempervirens, assembly GCA_007258455.2. Taxonomy (NCBI): domain Eukaryota; kingdom Viridiplantae; phylum Streptophyta; class Pinopsida; order Cupressales; family Cupressaceae; genus Sequoia; species Sequoia sempervirens. The sequence goes on along the minus strand of VDFB02000363.1, from coordinate 117,415,881 downwards.
TATACTATCCACTGGCATAGATCTATCCAGGCCACAAGAGCAGATTAGAAAATGGTGAAACATGTCAAAAATGCTAAACAGATACAAAGTAAATTCTCAATTTGTTCGACTTTGTAACTTACAATATTGCTCTTCTTTGTTTTAGGCACCTGCAGACCATCGATTCAAAAAACACACCTCCTTGCAAAATAAGTACACCAAGGAGCCAAACAAAGCATAGGTATTAATTCCACATACTACTTGTCTCCAATACAACTGGCTACTTCTGCTAAGTATATTTTGTTATTGTCATTGTTGAACCAATATCAGCTAGCCAAGATCAAGTAGTTCATTGTTTTCACAAGCACCCCATGCAATGCCAAAAAAATTCATGCATCTCATAATTGACTAACAACTTCCTTTCATTGCATAAATATTAAATAAAAATGTTTCTACTTTGTAAATGCCTTGGCAGCATGTACACGAGTATGTGGGATATTTCCTGTGGACAAGAGCAACCAAGAAAATGGTAAAACCATGTCTACTATGCTAAATAGATTAACACTTTTACAATAAATTTTTGGCTAACTCTCTGGCTGACAATCTTGGCTCTCCTTTCTTATAGCCCCACTGACAGTGTAGAACTAAAAAGAATTGCTTCTTGTAGCCTCAACACCTAGGCCAGTGAAACAAAACAAAGGTAACAATATCAACTGCTTCATTTCTAGTAAACTTGGCTTGATTTCATGCTCTATACTTCTACAACTTATATTTATTTTGATATGACCTTGCTCAGTATATAGGCTTATTTTGTAGAGATCACTTAACTTGGTTTCCTTTTCCTATTACCGATGACATATTCAATTTTATTTTTTCTTGTCCAATGCAAATTTCTGTATATTAATTATGTTTATCTTGGTCCCATTCCACAAGAAAATATACGAACACAGTTATGCATGTCAATTACATCAAGTCAATTGACACTTATATCATATTTTATCGATTCTATGTCTTACACTTCTTTTCCTCTTTGTCATACACCATTGCACAATAGCAAGCTAGAGAACACACCCCCTTCAAGATTGGAAACTCAACGTACAAATAGAAAACAAAGGTATTCATCTCAAACACTTTATCTCTTATGTCTCTTTATTTCAGATCAAGAGAGTTCTCCTTTTTGGTGAGAGTGAGATAAACAACTTCAGCTCAGGGCTGACAATACCAACAAAGAACCTACACATAAATAAACTAACATTGTTTCTTTGAGCAATTTATCCAACACATTTGACATCTCAACAAGGGCCTCTTGAGCTTGATTTTCCTTCTTCCTTGCTACCTCAACAATGGCTAAAGTCTTGCTGATCGTACCCTTTGATTCTGTTACCACAGTTGAAACAATTCCATTAGCAACATTTCATATAATAGCACTCCATGTGATTGCATTCGGCTATGTTTGTAAGTACTTGCAGTTCTAGCAAAATTTCTTTTCTTCTTGGGACTGCTTTGTTTATACCCTTCCCCTATAACAAATATAGGTTGCCAAGAAATATCTTGTAGCACTGGCCTCTTCTTGTCAAGTGAACTTGGGTTTATATCTCTAGTTTTAAAAGGTTGCCTACATTACAATGGCTTTATGCCAATTGGTAGGGATCAAAAACATTGAGTGGATTTTGTGCCTCCAATATACATGTTTACAGAAGATTGCACCTCTTAGCATATCATTATATGAGTGCATCTTACTTGACTCAGATATCTATTGCTTGGAGCAAGGCTTCTAGTAATCTAATTCACTCTTTCTTAAGCCTATGCTTTAGTTTATACAAGTTCAAATCTGGGTCATACCAGAGAGGGTTTTATCTCTTTCTTAAAACACAGTAACCCCTTTTTGCTATTGGCGACCTTGAAAATCCTTAATGGGTCTATAGAGCGTAGGCACTTACAACCTTGGCTATCAGCTCTTTAAATAATTTTCTTGACGATTATTATTGTGCTCTCTAGCCAAAGTGGGGTGTCTTGAGTTTATCGTCGACCCCTTTCCTTTGCACATAGAGATGCTCATCTAGATCTTGGTAGAAATATGTAGATTTCACAAAATCAATAGGAAGATCATGCAAAACATTTTGTAGCTGAAGTTAACTTACATCAGTAAAAATGTTTCCCTTTCCACCTCCAAATTCATTTTGTAATCTGTTAGCTGAGTTTACAGTATTGTTTGATCCTATGTTGAAAACATGGGATCCCTTCTATGAGTGACTTCCAGATAAAGCCTAGGCAAATATTAATCAAAAAACATGACAGTTATTTATCATCAATAGTGCAATCCAGATTCTCCAAGAACATAAACTATTAAGAGAATGCAAAAACAATTGAACACCTAAATGTAATGGGCTATGTATATAAGAAATACAAATTAATAAGTAAGATCTGTACATTACACTACACATATTTTAGTTAATAATAATGTGAATATTTTATTAATTTTATAATGCCAAAATATAGTCAGTCTTGTTCTATTTGCTTTAATGATATCTTTCTGTTTATTATCTTAAAAATACAAATATGGTGTAAATTTGGCTAGAAAAAGTTGAAGTTAGAGAACTACAGTTAATTCCCGCTCAGATTTTTCTATTAATATTAGACTGGTATATTTCATTTTAATGATATGAAAACATGCTTTCAATGCATTTGTAGCTTGTCCCCGACATCTAGGCAAACCACCACAATATTGGACCTTTGCACACAACAAAATGGATCTCTATTTGAAGGTGATGTTCTTGTCATATATGGACATGCAACAAACAAGAGCCCCAATGCAAAAAAAAAAGAAAAAAATGTCCATGTGGACCTTGTGGACTCCAATGGACAAATGACAATAACAATGAACATTAGCAACCATCTAATAGATGCATTCCTACCACGTATCGCAGTTGGTTCCAACATTCAAATTAGGAACTTCTCAATAAAAAACAAAACACAATATGAAAGAGGTGATGCAGACTGCTGCATAGTCTTGAGTGCTAAAAGTTCCATAGAAACTATGCCTCCTGTTTGCAAGAAAAAAAAATTAACTCCTAACTTAACGATTTTTCAAATCATAGAAGTTGATTGCAGTTACTTGGTTGGCTCATTTGGTGCAATTGCCACAAGTTACCATATCAACACAAGCCAACTCGAAGTCCATGTCAAGGATGGTGATATGCAGCAAGACATGGCTACTGTACATTCTTGCTCATCCACATTTTACTTTCTTATTCATACTTAGTTAACATACTTTCACTATGCACTAATAACCTTTTTTTGGTAGGTTGTCATCCTAAACAACAACAATGAAATGTGTGCAGCTTTGCAATAGATGTTCTCCACAACAGACATGCCACTGGTCCTTTTCAAAAATGTTGTACACGTTGGTCCTAAGGGTACAAATTTCATACACACAACACAGTCCACCTTTGTCCAAGAACTCAATGACCAATGTACAAAAGCTCATTTGCAGACACTAGCAAAATCCAATGTCCAGGTAAGCACACAAATTTTATTATTCTAACTTCACACTTGTGTTACACAATACATCCAATTGTTCTACTGCTTTGTACAATTCATAACACCTTTATTTCACTTGCAGGTTATTGGGACATTAAAGGCAAAAAATGTCCACTTGCCACCCTATGAAATTTGTTACAGCGACTGTTATTGGACATTGTTATTTGACCTGCCAATTAATGTCGGTTCTGCCTACTATACACACTATAATAAAGCCACCCAACCCTCACATCACCACAATTTTCTCTGCACATTATATGGCCAAGCAGGCAATATCGATTGTTGTCTACAAGGAAGGCTGCTTCAGCAGCATTTTCCAGAAATTGCAGAAATAGAATATGAACAATACAAAGCAGACATTTCACTAGCAGTTTTCTTATTGCGTAGATTCCAAATCCATGGCAAGTTCACATTGGCTGTGAACAATTGTATAGTTCGAATTGTTAAGGACTAGCCACCTTGTACTATTGAACTTTGCATCATTTACTTCACATAGCACTCTCAAAAGGGTCAGTGGCTTTTATAAATGTTTAAACAACAAAACTTATGTTTTGCTTGATCTTCATGAAGAACTTGACATGCATAAATATGTCAATTAATTTTGAAGTTTAGTTAACAAGCAATTACTAGATACCCTCTTTCCATTACTGTGTGTGTATTTTGCAAAAGTAATTTGATAAAAAAAAATGTTCATTAAAGCTTTTTCACATACTGCTAGAGTTTAAACTGTATTCATGAATTTGGTTGCGTTTACTTGAAACTTTATAAAGGATTTTCAAAATAGGTTAAATTTTTTGTGTATGCTTTTACATTTTCTGTATACAATTTTGTGCATGCACTGACTTTATTCTGGCTTCTATGATGATAATGGTGTTTGCTATATTTTGCAAGAAATAGCAGCCATTGGGTGTGTTTGAATTAAAAGAATGTTCAAACAGTACTGACATGCTTTAATTTGTGAATAGTTTAGAGAATTGTATTATAGAATATTGGTCCTCTTGACAGGTAATCTGCTAGATTTACAAGTTGCTTTTGATTCTCTTTCTATCTGGTAACATTGTAACAAGCGTTTTCTGATAAATGTAGAAAGTATTTCATGTATTGAAATGGAATGTGCAAATTATAAATGCCTTGGATAGACCTTGTTAAATCTATGAAACAATTGAAATGACATCATTTGTAGCTCTAATGCTTGTAGGTTTATTATTTTCAACTTCAGATTTATTTATTATCATATTCTTAAAGGTTTACATATTTTATTTATAGTAGCTTCCTTGCTGTTTTGAAGGCATGCACAAGTTCCAACCAAGCTCAATTGAATGGAATGTGTGTACTAGAGACAAGAACATCATTTATTTTTCATCCTTCATTCCTAGTTGACAGGATCTCTCTTTCTCAATTGAAATAAATCCATAAATTTCAAGGACATTTATTTTCATTCAAATTCTCAATTCATGGCTATTATGGAAAAATCCACCTTTTCAGTTCCCTCTTTCTTTTTCAAGCAATGCACAATTATTTTAATCTACACATGTAAATCTATCTTGTATTCATGAAATATGTAAGAAATAGGCATTGAGCTGCTCCTTGTAAAAGAAACTTTTCATCTCAAAGAAAACGCATTCATTTCGGCTAGCATTATGACAATGTTCCATTCTTTACATTCTATATTTATGATAAGCCTTTGAACAATTACAACTTAGTACTAAGATAATCTCCTTTCACTTTCCAATTAGGTGTACTTTTTCATTGTTGATTGCGTTGTAGTAATGTCCTTAACTGCTTTTACTTGTGCATTCTTTCATTATTTTAGCTCAAACAATCACTCTATCAGCTGCAATAATATCCCATAATAATGCCTTGATGGAACTACTTGTATCTAATAACTAGTTAGCAATTACCAGTTGATAATTTCCTGGGTTTTAATATCCATTAAAGGAACCTGTATCTATGATTCAGTGAGTGAGGGTGTTTGATTTTTCAACTCCTGCAAACAAGTAAACTTTAACTTTCTTTCATGGCATGAGATCATGCAAAATTGCCTTAACATCAACTATTGGAGAAGTGACATGTTATCAACTTAACATCAATTATTCAACAAGTGACAAGTTTTCAAACTATTTAGCTCAATAAAGTAAGTGTAATTCATATTCTGATGTCTGGAATTTAGAGTATACATGAGCCTTAGCCGTAGGCCTATACCAAACCAATAAAGGAGCAATTCATCAGTTATGGTTCAGATTGTGTTATAGAAGGCATAAGTCCATGGAAGATATAGAAGACAATACTGGTGTTTTTGTCTAGTCTTATGTTCAAGGAATTAATGGAAGATGGTGAATTTTTTAAGCACAATTCAAGGGATATAGATTCCCCTATTGTAATTTCTCTTATTGGAGTTATGCAGATTGTTACCAGATCATCTAACTACTTGCCCCTCTGTAACTCATCCAAGCACTTTCAATAGGGCTTGCAAAATATTTATTCAGAGAGGTGACAACTATACAAGTTCCAAGTATACCCACAAATCATGAAGCAACAATGTTTAGCTTGCAACTGTTCTGCCAGTCTTTGGTAGGAACTACACTGCCCTGTAGCTCTTGTTTCATTACGGATTTGATCCATTTCATTAAATTCATCAAGGATTAAAAAAGGATATAGTGACATCTTGGTCAACTTCAATGTGGTGTCCATGCTCACCAAATTCCCTATATTCATGCCATTGAAATTGTAAGGCATAATACTAATGATGAGATAACTTCTCTTGTTGAATTGTTCTTAAGGTCCACATTTTTCTCTTTCTAAGGAGTGGTGTATAAACAATTTGAAAAGGTTGTTATGGGTTCCCCATTTTATTTATCATGGCCAACATCTATATAGAGCATTTTGAAGAATTATCTTTCAATGGTTTCATAAAAACCAAGATGGTGAACATTATGTTGATGGCACCAACATATGTTGGCCTCATGATCTAGAAAAATAAGAATATTTCCACAATCATGTAAACAACGTGGCTGAGTGAATCAAGTTTACCAAAGAACTTGAAAATGACAACCAAATTCCCTTCTTGATATCCTTCTCATATAAAAATAAATAGTTCCTTAGTTCACCAAGTTTTTAGAAAAAGCCACTCATATTGACCTCTACTTCCATGCTTCTTCTCATCACCACCTTGCCCAAAATTCTAGTGTCCTAAAGACTATAGCTACTAGGGATTTTTGGTTTTGTGAAGATGATCACATTGACCTTGAACTATTCCACCAAGCCAAAGTTTTCAAATTGAATGGGTACAACAAAAACACATTATTAGAAAATTTAGTTAAGCCAAATCATGTTTGTAATATCCCTCTAATAAATTTTTCATTTGGATCCGAAATCTCCTTTTTAATCAAACTCAAATTAGAGCAAATTAGGTATATCAGAATGAAAACAAAATTACATCAAATTGAAATCGAATATTGAGAAAATGAAATGGAACGATGCATTTCAAATATTATCATGGAATTACATCAATCTCTCTATCATATATATCAGAAAACAACATTAATAGTTCTGCAACAAAATACACAATCAAATCTCTAAACTAGAAGCCAAAACTAACACCAAAACTAGATAAAACTACACAAAAAATCACCTTAAACTTCATACAAATTTTGAACAAAAAAGTACATGTATGAATATTTTAATAACATCAAAATATTTTTCTCACAACAATACAATCTGAAACTCATAAATATACACTACACACTTCAAACTACACCAAACTCCTATAATCAAATTGGAATAAAGAATACAAAAAGAAAGCCTTTAGTAAAATGGCAATCTCTGAATAAAATTACACTTAGAGACCCTCAAAACCATTGTCTTTGAGCCTCAATCCCCTTGGTTTACTAGCCTCAGAGATTCATCTTTCATCGGTTTATCAACCTCTAAAGAATCGTCACAACCTATGAGAGAAAACAATGCATAAAATGAAACCCAACTTGGAAAAAAAGCAATTTAATATATCAAAAACACCACCAACACTAATTTGGGTGCCCAAATCCCATGCCCAAAAGATGGAAAGATGAATTTGAAATTTTTTAACTCCCACCAACAAGAATGAATCACCATAAATTTTTTAATTCTCGTTGCCAAGAGGAGAATCACTAATTTGACCATTAACATGCTCCACTAGAAACCCACACTTAACTTGGTCCCAAAAATATAATTTATTTATTCATAAGTTTCTCAAGCAATAATAATTTAATTAATTCACTTTGAAAAACCAACTTCCCTGATTCATTCGAGGTCCTGACTGTTAGAATTAGCTATGGAGATAGCCTACCAAGATCTTGAGGCCAAATAGAAAGCACAAAGAGAGAATATGCAAATATGATTCAATTGATGTGTACAATGTATGAGAGACCCCTTGGTTATATAGCCAAGGTGAGACATAAGATAAAATAAGATTAATATGACAAGTGTCTTAATCTTATGCTATGAGACAACTTATCACAACTACCTAGGTCACATGTGTTACATGTCAAAAGATAAGATAACAACTAATGACAACTAACACCTTCTAGAAAGATTCCTAGAACCTAAGTAAACTTAATATGTAAATAAGTCTCCTAGTAATGAATTAACTAGGTACAAGACTTTATTTACACTAACACTGACTTGCTACTTAGGAAACTGAGTTTACCAAAAATAATGAATGCTATTTTTAGAAAAGGGACATGACAAGTCCTCCCTCCCAAAGATTGCTTGTCCTCAAGCAATGGAGACTTGGACATTTGATGCCTTTTATCCCTTCCCATGTTGTATCTTCAAATTTGATTAAGTGCTTGATGATACCTTTGTTCCTTAGCTTCTCCTCTCTTGCTTCCATAAATATTTTAGGTGTCAAATTTTGTTTCCTCTCATCATATAATGGTGGCAATTCAAAATAGATTATAATTTTCCGTCCCACCACTCTCAAGAGATATGAAACATGAAAGATATTGTGTATGTTACAAATTGGTGGAACATCCAACTCAACAAATGCGTTTTAATCCTTCTTGATGAATTCATGAGATCCATTGAGCCTTTTTTCTCTACCTTTCTTTAGGAAACTCTGATTATATGGCTGCAACCCAAAGAAATCTCCAATCTAGAAATTATAATGCACACTGAGGTAAACTTCAACCTCAAAGATTCTCACCATTCTCTTCCTATCTACATACAATTTTTGTTGAAACTGTGCAAGATGTGAATTGTCTCTAAATGACCCTAGGCCCTATTGAATTTATAGGAAAAAGTCACTTGCTGTAGGGGCTCTACTATTTGAAAATAATAACTCAACAAAAGAGAGAGAATCATAAATATGGAGAGCCCAAAATGGAGACATACCAAAGGACATATGATGGAAAGGGGTATGAAAATACTCCCCTATTTACAACCATTTCTCTTGGGCACCATGCTAATAATGTGCCACTGAAAATCCATCATACATAAACTGGATCTCATGGAATCCCTAAAATTAGACACCATCCAACACACAACTAAAATTCTTGAGAGGACTAGAATCAATGCCATGGAGCATACCTTGCCAAAGTAACTCAGAGAAGACCACTTTAACTAACTCACTATCAGTCTCAATCCTAGGAAAAATACAAGTCACCCTACTCAACCATAAGACATAATACCCATCATCACTACCAAAAGTATGAGGAAAGTCAATCATAACCATGTCTCTAAAATCTTCCAACCAAGAAATACTTTTGCTGTCACCATCTTGAATCATAGCATTGACACTCTACCTCCTAGAGTTAAATAAAAGGCCCTGGGTACAACAAAGCAATAAAACCAATGCAATCTTTAAACTAGCATCTATAATCATGCATACCATCTCCAATGCAATCATTAAACTAGCATCTATAATCATGCATGCCATCTCCAATGCAATCATTAAACTATCATCTATAATCATGCATGCCATCTCCTTGAAGTGACTGTAGTGATCATCATTCAATAAAGTGGCAGTAATGAAATAATGAATTGTGTCTAAGAAAATACTTACAACCAACTACCCAAAATTATGGCAATGCTAAAAAAAAATCTTCTCATGAGAGGATGTCTCTATAAAAAACAAAAATATATAAGGGAAACAATGACCAATCTGAAATCCAACTAAAAACATAAGAGAGATGAGTATGTGAGTAGCAACAAGAACATCTCCTACAATCAAATTACCTCTACCATCCAACCTTAGCCAATAACTATTCGAATTCCAAGCTGAAAAGACCATCTAACTCATATGTGAATAAGGATCTGAAGCCATGTACAAGCTGATTTGAATGTGGGCAGTAGTACTAACATTGGTGGTTGACCCACTACTCCAATCTTGAAACATCTCATTGTAAGAAACTACACCTAGGTCAAGTGAATCCTATAATCAAGTTCAATATTATCATTGCAACTGGTTAGATCTTCATTACCCAACCTAAAAAAAGGATTATCATTAGTCAAAATAGCATCTATCTCAAATAAAGGATCAACAACAAGCTGAAGATTAGAGTTGATCACTTTCCTCTAGAAGTGCCTCTTGGAAACTTTCCAAAGTAATATTTCTAGATTTAAGCTTACTAGTGAGCTCACCAACTTTTCCCCTTAATTTATTAGTTATGGATAGGGTCTCATCTGATAACTTGGTAGCCATATCTCTATCATGTAACATGTGCAAGTAAGCTATTTTGATTTCTTCCATGGTGTTCTTCATTGTTTATAAATCAACATAGGCAACATTAAGCTCATTTTGATCCCTTGGTGCATTTTGAATGATGCTTTCTAGAAACATGTGTGTACTATCATATCTAGATAAAAGTTGCATTTCATTTTCAACAGACACCAAGAGATGTTTCCTAACACTTTCCTCATGCATCTCAAGTTTTTTCAAATTACAATACATGCAAAAACTAAAATATTCTCCATACCTGTCACCAACAACACCATGTCTGTCCCAAAACTCATAAACCTCTTCTTTTCCAACTTGATGAAAATGTGCAAGATTGGGTTGACGATCCAAATCAATAACGCTACTTTGTCTTAGCTCATAATCATGGCTTCTATATTTTTACTCAAAATCAAGGCTTCTATATCTTTTCTCAAAATAAACACTAAGCAATAAAAAATTAGATGTCTATTCAATATCATCAACATATCTTTCACCCTTAGCTTCTTCAATTTCATACTCCCTACATGACTCCTGAGATGAATTTGAAATAATATTGGAATGAAAGGGAAATTCATCCCAAGACAGACCTTCATTATTCTTAGATACTGGAACACCTGGACCCTAAGTGAAAGAGGGATGATTGCTTTGATCAAGGTATAATTATTTTCTGCACTCCTCATGAGTGGTTACCTTGTTGAAAGGGTCATTCTCCATCTTCCTAGGATTGGAATTTTCATAAACATCATCCTTTGTAGGCTCAGTTTGGAATCCAAACCCAAAGCCACCTAAAATCCCATCAATAAAATTATATGAGTGATCATCAAGAGAAAATTTGGAGATATCTTCACCTTTACCTCTTCCATGTCCAACGTATGAAAGTACATTAGAGAGAACATCATTAATATCTACTCCAATATAAACATCAAAGTAGATATTAGGCTTGGAATTGATCATTAGATGAATCCAAACTAGGGTTCGAGGCTATCAATTTATCTTGTTCTTCATGCACAACCTTATCCTTCATCATTGCATGCATGTCAAATGAGTCATCCTAAAAATTTGTCACACATTCATCATTCTTCAAAGCAATCACTGCATTAGAATATCCTACTATGAAATCTTCTACAACTACCCGCTCCTCTTCAATATTTTGTTCAAATCTATCAATCAACCTTTGACAAAATTCATCAAAAGAATCCCCCTAAATGTGGACTTGGGTGTTCACACCTTTGTGCTACCAATCATGAGAAGCTCCTTAGAGATGCAAGATTGCATAATGAATGGAAACTTGCTCCTTCATATGAATAAGTGTGAAATAGTCTTGCATCTTCTATAACCAAATTCTAGCTGAGATCTTGTCTGATTCATCAAAATTTGGAGTTGAAGATTTATTACTTTTATTCATGGATTCCTTTCTATTGTGATCTGAGTGATGTTTGAAGCCCCTTACAACCAACATGCTTTGCATTTGAGTGACATAGTAATTGTATGGGATTGAATTTATAAATCTCCCATCTTGATTAGCATAAGTTTCTCTAATGGCCACTAGATCTCTTGCCAAGTATTCCATCTGAAGGGGGAATGGCTATAACAAGATCACCTTCAGGTAGGAACATAAACTTGGAAGCTTTTAGATTATTGTGTTGAACCTCTAAAGAACTTCAACTCTCTTAAGACGACACTAGAATTTGAAGTATTTTTTCTAGCCAAATCATTGCCTCTCTTGTCTCCGTAAGACTATCTATAATTTCTTTATTACTCCCTTGTAGATCTTGAAAGAATCTCCAATCAACATCAGCCCTCTCTTTACTCCTCTTTCCCATTTGCAAAAATATGATCAAAAACCTCAAGATGGAAAGATCATGTATACCACTGTAATATCCCTCTAATAAAATATTCATTTAGATCTGAAATCTCCTTTTTAATCAAACTCAAATTAGAGCAAAATGGGTATACCAAAATGAACAACAAATTACATCAAATTGAAATCGGATATTGATAAAATGAAATGGAATGATATATTTCAAATATTATCATGGAATTACATCAATATATCTATCATATACATTAGAAAACAACAACAAACAAATGCAAAAAAATACACCATCAAATCTCCAAATTGGAAGCCAAAACTCAAACCAAAACTAGAGTAAACTCCACACAAAATCACCCTAAACTTCATACAAAGTTTTGAAAAAAAAGGTATGTGTATGAATGTTGTAATAACATCAAAATATTCTTCTCACAATAGAAATACAATTTGAAACTCATAAATATACACTATGCACTCCAAACTACACCAAACTCCTACAATCAAATTGGAATAAAGAACACAAACATAAAGCTTTCAACACAATGACAATATCTGAATAAAATTACACTTGGAGACCCATCGAAACCATTGAATTTGAGCCTCAATCCCCTTGGTTACCTAGCCTCAAAGATTCATCCCTCATCAATTTACTAGCCTCTGAAGAATCGTTACAACCTTTGAGAGAAAACAATGCATATAATGAAACCCAACTTGGAAAATAAGAAATAATATGTCAAAACCACCACCAAAAACAAATTGGGTGCCCAAATCCCACACCCAAGGGATGGAAAGGTGAATTTGAAAAGCTATAACTCCTGCCAACAAGAATGGATCACCATAAAATTTGTAACTCTCTCACTGCCAAGAGGAGAATCAACAATTTGACCGTTAACATGCTCCACTAGAAACCCGCACCCAACTTGGTCCCAAAAATATAATTTATGAATATTCATAAGTTTTTCACCCAATAATAATTTAATTAATTCACTTTGAAAATCTAAATTTCCTGATTCATCCGCAGGTCTTGACTTTCTACTTAGTAAACCATGTTTACCAAAAATAGTGAATGCTATTTTTAGAAAAGGGGGCATGATAGTGTTGTAGTCCTAAACCCAAGGATATAGATGTACAAACTATTCATGTTTCCATCCTTCCCTATATCAAAGGTATATCTTATAATATCTACTAAAAGGGCCTCAAATGTACCTTCAAACCTCATTCTTCTTTATGAAGTTGCATTCCTTCCACCAAGGACCCAAGATACCTCAATTTAAATTTTCAAGTTTATAAGATTGATCTTTTGTGGCATGCCTATATTGATGAGATTGGTCACCCCATTAATACAAGGATCAAAGAACACCGTGCTAATATCAAACATGATAATTTAGGTTAAATCTACACCTATAGAACACTCCTCCATGTCTAAATACTAAATTTTCCTAGAAGAATCTCAATTCCTTGGTCAAAATGATAACTACTTCAAAAGAAAACATAAGTGATTAGAATTAACAACCACCCATCTAACCTAAACTGAGATGAGGGGCAGAGCTTGATTTATATGAGGTGTTCTTTGTTAAACCCTCTAACAACCTCTTCTAATTCTTGATATCACTCCTCTTGTCCTCTACTCTGTCTCATTTTCCCTCTCCACCCTTATCTAGGTTCCTCCATTTACTTTTGGATTGTTTCCTCCCTCATTTTTTGTCTTGTCTTTCACCTCATTCAATCAATAGTCTAGTGGTTTTGGACACTTCCTAGATTCATTTTCTTATTATTTTTTATTTTTTAAGTTTTTTCACTATTTTGATTAGATTTCCTCGCCCTTCTCCTTTTCATCCTTGTACAATTAATAAATCAATCTATTGTCATTATATCTCATCTTTATATTTGTTAATGTAATTTAGTAATCCCATAATAATGAGTTCCACTTTTTGGCTAAAGTAGGACATTGAAATCAACTTTCTAACTAAATCTTCACTTTTTGAGAGCTATAGTAGCTAAACCGTTAAAATTTTGAAGATGATGTGAACTAGTGATTTGTGACAATTGTCTAGATTCTAAATATATATTTTTTAAATTTTTTGAACTAAATTGTGATTTTTTTATATAAATTTTAATAACTTATTTTTTATAGTAATTTTTTTTTTAAAAAAAGTGACGATTATGTTGTTACACAACTTTTTTCTAAAAACGATAAAATTCTAATTTTTAAAATATAGATTTGTAACATCAATATCTAGTGCATGGATAGTTTTTCATACTTTTTTTTGCTTATTTTTTAAATTATTTTTTGACATCAGGGTAATTATAATTTGGACATAGATGTATGTTGTAACACATAACTTGTTTTGTATATATTAAAATTCAATATTATTTGTTGAAACAAGGAAATCAATACCTAGTGCACATATATTTTTTAATTTTTTTCTTCTGTATTTTACTATTTTTCCACGTGTAGAACAAAGAACTTGATGTTCTGTGAAAATCCTATGTTTAGTAAAATTAGAAAATAAATACATAATAAAATAAAAATATATTAAAATTATGCTTGTTTGAATGTTCGTTTCAATGACTACGATCTTGAAAATTATATTGTCAAGTTAACTCTATTTAAAGGTACAACTCGAGGTTTGAAACAAAAATTTCCAAAAAGGTTTAAAGCAGACATTGAAAGTGTCTAGCTAAGGTCCTTTGTTCGAAGGTCCTTTGAATGAAGGTACCTTTGATTAAAAATTTCCCCTTCATTTGAATTAGGAACCTTTGAATGAAGGTCTCTTAGGGCAGACAAAATAATATTAAATATTCATGACAAAGGACCTTTGAATGAAGGTCTGCCAATAAAATAAAATAATATTAAATAAATTTACCTACCGACCTTCAAATAAAGTCTATTTTTAGCTGACTTTTGTAATTAAATGTTTATTCGAATTGCATATATATGAGGTGAATTTTTGTGCTTTTTAACATTAAAAAAAAAGAAAATTTTGTTTTTTTTTTTCCAAATTTTTGTAAGTGATTTATATTTGGAATGTGGAATTGGAAAATTTGTATTTGCAATTTTGGGATACATTGTACAACATTTTTTTGGAAAAGTAATTATCGAGATCATATTTTACAAAGAAGGAGATGGGAAATAAAAGGACAAGAACAAATAAGATTGCATAGTCATACTCAATAGAAAAGAAACAAAAATTACATGAAGAAAGTATGCAAAGTTATTATGATCAAAGAGAAGGTACTATATATTTTTTAATTAAAACTATGTATTTTATAAATCATGTAATTTTTTTAATTAAATCATCTTCTAGATAAGATTAGGATTAATAAGATCAAATTATTTTCAGTTGAAGTATTTTTTTTTTCAATTCAAGTGTGTTTTATATTCATTTATTTTTGTTGTGGATCCCATTACCATTCCTAAGGCATCTACTAAAACCACTATGTTCCCTGCTACTATAACTAATACCCTAAAACCTAAACCCTATTTATGCTAGAAACCCTAAATCCTAAACCCTAAATATTATTAAGCTAAATCTATAGGGACTATGTCTTGACCAAATTCTCTCTGAAAAAATTAACTAATCATTCCTTTCTACTAGTTTTGTACCTTACCCAAGTGGTTTGGGCTATACTCAAATATTATGTTTTCCATGCCCTTTATCCAAATCATTTTTAGATATAGTTTTATCCCTCAAAATTACCCTCACTTGAGTAAATAGTAATCTAAATAATAATCCCATTAAAAAAATAAGGATTTTACTTGTTATTTCTATAACTTACTACTTTTGAAACCTTCTCATACCTCTTTTCTTAGTGAACCCTTTACCCCATGGATATATATGCAATGAACTTTGTACTCCATCTATATTATTTCATTTTTAATTTCCTTTAAATATGTTCCATTAAAGTTGATTAAAACCTTTTTTAACATACCCGCCTTGCATCTATGATAAACCTTATCCCACCCTCCCCAAATGGATTCCCATCATGACCTTTATATACCTACCTAAACACTAGATAATCATGTACAAAAAATATTATGAAATATCTTAGATCTATATACATTTCATTGGTCCCATCCTTGAAACATCCTAGTAGAGACATGTTCCCAGGTAGAATATAACCAATATAATCCTTCTAGATTTATTCCATTTAAAGGAAAGGTCTCATAAATATTATCATTTATATATATTCTTATCCACTCTTCTTGAGATAAATAAAATTCAATTAAATACTTAAATTCCTTCCATAAAATCCTTATATATTCACTTATTTTTGTTGTGGATCCCATTATCATTCCTAAGGCCTCTATTAAAACCACTATGTTCTTGTAGAGAATGGGGATTTTCTACTCCCAAGTCTCTAGGTCACCAAAGAGCCTAAAGGGAGCGAACTGCCCTTAACTACCTCAAACTACATAATAAGCTAAAAAGGAAGGGGAAATTGAATTCTATTTTCCTTATACTTTATGACAAAAGTTTTTGGACATAGGTGAGTAGACCACAAAGGTCTCAAACTATAGAATGACTGGCTCTCTGTCTCATATGAATAGAGGGTTGAGTCTATAGAGTGAAACACATTGGGTTTGCTGACAACCCAAGAGTTCAAGTTTGACAGTTTAAAAGAAAAACTCAAAAATATAAAAAACAACAAGAAGAATACTTTAACTTATGAATATAAACTATCTTAATGATGAAAATGATGAGGAAGAAAGAAGAAGAATGCCAACTAATGGAAAGCCCACTTCTCTAGCAAGCTCCACATGATTGAAATGCACCTACACACACAATAACGGGAAAATGTTGTGGCTATGTTTTGAGGTTTGCCTCAATCAAACCGTTGTTTTGGTGTTCCCACCTCCATGGAAAACCAATAAAGCATGAGATATAGAAAAGTGATAAAGGAATAGAGAGAATAGACATAAGAAAGTAGAGTGCAAGGACAATCTAGATGCAACTATAAGAGTAAGATAATGCAAATAAGTAAATAAACCAAATTACCCTCCCTTTTTGTGAGCTCGTGAAGCTAAGAGAAGAAGGAGAGGAAAAATACTTCCACGCCAATGGAGTAGAGATTTGATAACCTGTAACAAAAATGGTGTTAGAGTAGAAAAATGTTGTAGAAATGAAGTGAAGAGAGCAAGAGAGTGAATAGAAGTGAAGTGTGAAGTGAGAATGAGTTGATAAAATTAAGGAATGAAGTTCACATGGATAATTTGGAGGTAAACAATCATTCTCGAGTGGTAAAATTTTGAAGAAGGATGTTATATTCATTGGGTGGTTGAAAACATAACGTCTCCAACATTCACTAATGCATGAATCTTGTTAGGATAAAAATGTGGTATGCAAACATCTGTACGACGCGTGGGTGTCCTTGATAAAAATTCCCCCACCAATGCAAAACAAGGACACACATGCGAAGCGAGGTAAATGCAATGGGTTTAAATATTATTGAACTTGTAAGGATAAAATGAGGGTAATGTAATGGGAATTTTCCCTAGGTATAACTTTACACCATTACATTTTTCCCCACTTTAGCGAGCATATATGTTGATGCATATGTGAGCTCAAGTAGAAAGAGATTGAAGAGAACATATTGAAAACATAGAGGAAGCAATCCTTCCCTCTAACATACCCTAATGTGAAAGAGAGAGCTCCAATCAGATGTGAAGATGACATGGGTCTTCGATCTTGCAAAGCTAGCTGTGATATCACCACAAACATGTTAGGAAAAAAAGTGAATCACAATAGACAATGTTTCATAAGACATAATAAGACATTATTTGACACAAGTCAGCATAATAAGACATAGTCTTATTGGATAAGAGACAAGACACAATCTGATTAGATGGTAAGCCTATACCTTCTACAAATTGCATTGTAGGACATTCATAGAAAAGACAGGTCTAGTCAAGATGCTCCCAAGCTAGATGCAAAGATATAAGATTTCAAACACCAAGACATATGATATCAAATATCAAATATGAGACACCAATTGCAAGACACCAGTGAATTATTTTGAGGAAAAGGATTTCAAAAAGGGTTCCTTCAGTAGAGAATCCTTCAAGAAATCAAGACACCAAGGGGCCCTTTCAAAGGAACACACCTTTTGAAAGATGCTAGATTTTTTGGAAGTGATTCTATCATCAAGGAATCCTTTTGAAAGATCTTTCACCAAGGAATCCATTGGAAGGAATGCTCCTTTTTTGAAAGAAAATTTTTCAAACTCTTTCTTTTTGGAAAGAATACTCCTTTTTCGAAAGGAAAAATTTTAGACTCTTTCGCTATAAAATACTTTTTGAAAGAAAATTTTGCCAAGTCCTTTTTGAGAGAATACACCATTTTAGAAAATGAGGGCTTTTCAACAAGGGATTATTTTTTCAAGGAACTCCTTCTAAATAATTTTGCACCAAGGAATCCTTTTGAAATAATTCTCTTTGTTGAAAATTAGACAAGCATGATAGCCCTCCCTTAGGAAGATGTGTGCTATGTAGAGGAGCATATGACATCCTAAGGAGAGAAAGGAGAGACAAGAGATGTTGTGGCATTAGATACATGACGAGATGCATTCATGGTATGTTGTCACACACATGAGGGAAAACACATCAAAACCTCAACATCAAGAAGTAGAAAAGTAGAGACGAAGAAATCAAGAGACAGGGGGATCTGAGAATTCAAGGTCAAAACTATCCATAAGTATAGATAGATATAATATAGTATATGTATGAACTATCATCAATCTCCAAATTTCTCAGAACATGAAGAATGGCACATAAAGACAAAGTAGAATAAAAATTGGGTCAACATGGAAGAAGGCCTAAATGCCCCCAACACTTTGCATCATCCCTAATATCGAAAAGATATATTATGACACATAGAGCAATGATGACACAAATAAGTGTACAATATATTTTTACACTTGTATCAAAGTAAGTCTACAAGGGTATGAAGGGTCATCCAAGTAGGATCACAAACATAAAAAGACAAGCATTGGGGAACATGAACAAACAAACAAATCTAATCTACAAATGTAGAAGAGGTACCACTCTAGTCCTCATCGATCAATAGGTTATCCTGATCCTAGTCTAGATCATTATAAGGGGAGGGAGGATGAGACTGTAGGGGAGGGATAGAAAGGGAAACACCCTTTGAATCTCCTACAATAAGAGCCAAGGAAGAAGGTCAATCAAGGTCTTATTCACTGAGTTATTTTGAAGCAAAGCTCATCAATTTCACAAAAATCAATGACAAAGCTAGGATATCATCCACTGAGTTGAACATGCACTTCTCACGAGTTCCCTATGTCAACTTAGCAGGAGAAAGACAAGCCACCTGAGAGTCACTACCGACCTCGAGAAGGGGGGTGGTGACCAACTTTGGAGAAGTAGAGATGCCTTTGTCACGAGGACACACTAGTACATAAACAATAATATATGATTGAAAAAACTACTAAAAATTGCTTATAAATGACTAAACTTGGTCACATGACCATTAGTAGTTTATTGCCTGTCATTTATAATGCAACCAAATTTATGACTAAACCAAATTTAGTCATTTATTTGGTCATTTTGATTGATTGATTTGGTAGTATATTTAGTCATATTATTCATTGAGCCTAGTCAAGTGACCATTAGTAGTTTATTGTTGGTCATTTATTTTGTTTTTTTGATTGATCAATTTGGTAGTATATTTTTAGTCATTGATTTAGTCATTTATTCACTGATTTCTGTCAATTGGTAGTATATTTATTCACTGATTTCTATCAATTGGTAGTATATTTAGTCATATTTATTCACTGATTTTTGTCAATTGGTATTATATTTAGTCAATTGGTAGTTTATTTAATTATTTTTGATCACAATTGATTTCTACCTAAAAGTGTTGGAAATGAGACAATGCTTTTATGGTTTAAATATAAAACACAAAAGAACATAATCAATCATTCATTGGCACATAATGAAACAACTATTAAGAAGGAAAAATATTATTTTTTTTATTGAGAAAAGGTGTTCTTACAATAGATACAAGACTTAAATATGTCTTTGCTTTGAAAAATGTGTTACAAAGTGTGTTTCTTAATGCTGTGACTGAGAAAAATGAGTGACAATACTCTATTTTTTGCTTATACAACTCCAAAACATGAAATGACTACTTGAAAAATTAAGCGTAAAGGTCCTATGAAAGACTCCTCTATAGAATTCGCACCATGAATACTCAGTATGGACTGAGAACTATGTTCTGCATATACCTTGACTGATAAGATTTAATAAACATGATAGTGGATAAATCCAAACCGATCACAAAAATTTATCAGTGGACGAGCATCTGGAAGTCTTGCTTCCATAAGAAAGTTTTTTATCTTTTTAGGATCATAGAAGTTTGAATCTTTGGTTACATGTTCCACCTC